>JAKCPB010000721.1:0-164917 GCA_021442155.1 Cymbidium sinense | reverse complement strand
TATTGCTTCGTTCAGTTACGTGTTATCTAAAATGATAATAAAATAAAAAAACTAAACTAAAATAAAATAAATGAAAACCTAAACTAAACTAAAAAATAAAAAAACAAAATAAAATAAAAACTAAACTCAAAATAAAACTAAAATAAAATACAAACTAAATAAAAACCTAAACCTAAAAAAATAAACCAAAAAATAAACCATAAAAATAAAGAAAGAATAAAACCTAAACCCTAAACTAAAAAAAATACATAAATTGAAAAAAAATAAAACTAAACTTAAACTAAAATAAACTAGACTAAAATAAATAAAACCTAAATCCTAAATAAAATAAAATAAAAACCTAAACTTAATCCTAAAAATAAAAAATTAAACCTAAACCTTGAAAATAAAATAAAAATAAAAAACCTAAACTAAAATAATTAAACCTAAAATAAATAAACTAAACAACAACAACAACAACAACAACAACAACAATAACAACAACAACAACAACAACAACAACAACAACAACAACAACAATAATAAGAACAAGCCATTATCCCACTAAGTGGGGTTAGCTACAAGAATCCTTCTTCTCCATTGTATGTATGTGTTAAATTCTCATTCAATCATTATACTAAGGTTATTTTTATACATCTTAACCATGTCTTTTTAGGTCTACCTCTACCTTTCTTAACATAAGGAAAATCTAATGCATCTACTCTCTTAACCGGGTCATAAGGAAAATCTAATGCATCTAAGGCCACTCTCTCTAATTTTATCTACCACTGGAGCTACACCAACATTTTCCTAAACATAGACATTACACATTTTATCTGTAAGAGTAAAGCTACTCATCCACCTGAGCATCCTCTTCTCTGCAACACCTAGCTTAGTCTGATGCTTCTCTTTTATTGGCCAACATTTAGCACCATAAATCATTGCAGGTCTTACCACCATCTTATAAAATTTTTCCTTAAGCTTAAGTAGTACTTTTCTATCACACAATAGGACAGGCACATTCCTACACTTCAACCATCCAACTTAAATTCTACTAATAACATCTTCATCTATTTCACCATCATTTTGAATAATAGAGTCTAAATTTCTAAACCGCTCACTCTTTTTAATGACTTGTTCACCTAAAGTCACAACACTACCACTATAACATCTACAACTAAAATTACACTTCATAAATAAAATAAATTGAATAAAAATAAAAATAAACCTAAATAAAAATAAGAAATAAAGTAAACTAAAATAAATTAAAAATAAACTAAATAAACCTAAACTTACCAGTTTACTTAATTTTAAAAAATAAAAAAATTAAAAATTAAAAAATTTCAAAAAAACCTAATCCTAAACCCTAAAACTAACCCTAAACCCTAAGCCCTAAACCCTAAAACCCTAAACCCTAAACCTAAATACAATAAAATAAAATAAATAAAAAATAAAATAAATAAAAAATACAATAAAATAAAATAAATAAAAAATAAAATAAATAATCCCAAACCTACAGGTTTACTAAATTAAAAAAAAAGACTAAACCCTAAACCCTAAACCTAAATCCTAAACACTAAACCCTAAAATTAACCTTAAACCTAAATCTAAAACCCTATACCATAAACCCTAAACCCTAACCCTAACCATAAACACTAAAACCATAAAACCCTAACCCCAAACCTAAACCCTAAACCCTAATCCTAAACCAATTAATCCTAATCCTTAAGATAACCCTAAACCTAATCCTAAAACCCTAAATCCTAAAGCTAAACATTAAACCCTCCCTAAACCTAACCCTAAACCCTAAACCCTAAACCCTAAATCCTAAACCTAACCCACCCTAAACCCTAAACAAAACCATAAACCCTAAACCACAACCCTAAACCCTAAACTAAACCTAAATCTAAAATTAATGATATCTAAAAATAAAATAAAAAACCTAAACCTAAATAAAATAAAGAAATAAAATAAAATAAAAACATAAACTAAAACCTAAACCTAAACCTAAAAATAAAATAAATAAAATAAAATAAACTAAAATAAAATAAATAAAAACCTTGACTAAACTAAAAATTAAAATAAAGCTAAGAATGAAAAACCTAAATAAAGAAAAAACTAAATGTAAAATAAAAATAAAATAAAATAAAAACTAAATAAAAATGTAAACTTAAAAAATAAACCTTAAAGTAAAACCTTTAAATAAATAAAAATAAAACCCAAAATTGAAGAATGGTGATCCGATCTGTGCTTATGGAACAGGTGTCTTCATAGACGGTTCTAGTTATCTAGGGTTTTGATTTACTCTATGCATGCTCATTTTTATCTATGTCATCTCTTGTGTCTTAAAAAACTTGTTGTGTTACTTGATTGATGAAATAAAAGAAGAAATGTTGAATATGAATTTTTCTCTAAAAAACCAAAAACCAACCCTAAAATAAAAAACCCTAGATCTAAAACTAAACTCCAAACCCTAAACCCTAAATCATAAAACCCTAAATCCTAAACACTAAACTTAAATCATAAAATCCTAAACCCTAAACCATATACCCTAAAACCTAAACTCTAAAGCCTAAACCCTAAACCCCAAAACTTAAACCTTAAACCCTAAACCCTAAACCCCAAACCCTCTACTAACCCTAAACCTTAAAAAGTTGAAAACCTAAACATAAAGTTAGTAAAACCTAAAAATAAAGTTAATGAGAAATCTAAAGTAAAATAAAATAAAACCCTAAGCTAAAACCTAAACCTAAACATAAAGCTAAACTTAAACCTAAAAAGAAAATAAAATAAAAAATAAAAACTAAAAGAAAATAAATTAAATAAAAACCTAAACTAAACTAAAAAAAAAAAACCTAAATAAAATAAAAACTAAACCTAAAATAAAAAATAAAATAAATCTAAATTAAAATAAACTAAAAACTAAATAAAAACTTAAACCTAAAAATAAACCTAAAAATAAAACCTAAAAATAAATAAATAATAAAACCTAAACCCTAAACAAAAAAAACATAAACTTAAAATAAAATAAAATAAACCTAAACCTAAACTAAAATAAATAAAACCTAAACTTAAAATAAACTAAACCTAATCAGTAAACCTAAACATAAAGTAAAATAAAATAAACCTAAAACTAAACTAAAAAAAATAAAAACTAAAATAAATCTAAAATAGAAACCTAAAACCAAATTGAAAAAATTAAAAAAACTTAAACCTAAACCTAAAAAATAATAATAAAACCTAAACCTAAAAAAAAATAAAATAAAACTAAACTAAAAAATAAACTTAAACCTAAACGTAAACCTAAAAAAATAAACTAAAATAAAAAACCTAAACTTAAACAAATAAACCTAAAATAAATAAACTAATAAAAATAAAATAAACCTATATAAAATAAAATAAAATAAAATAAAATAAATAAATAAAACTACATAAACTAAATAACTTAACCTACTGGTTTGCTTTAATTAAAAAAATTATAAATCAAAATATAAAATAAAACCCAAACCCTAATCTAACCCTAATCCCTAAATATTAAAACCCCCAACGTGACCTTAAAACCTAAACCTTGATCTAACCCAATCTAACCTAAACCCTAAACCTTAAACTAAACCCTAAATCCTAAATCCTAAACCCTAAACCCTAAACCCTAAAACCTTCAACCCTAACCACTCTAAACCCTAACCATAAACATTAAACCACGGACCACAACTTAAAACCTATACCAAGTAAATAAACTTAAAATTAAATAAATAAAAACCTAAACCTAAATAAAATAAATAAAAAATAAAATAAAATCCTCTAAACCTAAACCTAAAATAAAAAATAAAATAAAATAAAAATAAATAAATTAGAAAATAAAATAACCCAAAAAAAAATAAAATACATAAAAAAAAGCTAAACATAAATAAAAATGAAATAAACCAAAATAAAAAAATAAAATCTAAATAAAACCTAAACCTAAAAAAAATAAAAAAAAAAATAACCCTAAAACTAAAAAAATAAACCTAAAATGAAAAAAAAACTAAATCTAAACTAAAATAAATAAAACCTAAACACAAAATAAACTAATCCTAAACCTTAAACTAAATAAAATAAAATAAACTAAAAAATAAACCTAAACCTCAACTAAAAATAAAACCCAAAATAAACCTAACATAAAATTTAAACTTAAGCCTAGTCTAAAAATAAAAAATAATACCTAAACCTAAAAATAAAATAAAAATATAAACTAAAAATAAGCATAAACATAAACCTAAACCTAAAAAATTAAGATAAAAAATTAAAATTAAAATAAATATGTTAAACTAAATAAAATAAAAAATTAACCTAAATAAAAGAAAAAAATAAAATAAACTAAAATAAATAAAATAAACTAAATAAACTAAACTGCTTTTAATTTAAAATAAATAAATAAAAAAAATAACCCTAAATGTTCAACCCTCCCACCTAAACCTCCCTAAATCCCCCTCCCTAAACTTACCCACCCTAAACCTTATCCTCCACTGAGCACGACCACAACCACTAACTGACCCTTATAACACCTAAACCTCCTAAACCCCTAAACCCTACCAAACTCTAAACCTAAAGCTAAACCTAAATCATCTCACCCTAAATCTAACCTTGGGACCCCTGAGCCACTCTAAACTCAAATCTTTCCTAAACCCACCCTAATCCATAAACCATAAACTAAACTATACCACACCCTAAACTCCACCACTTTAAACCTCCACAACTGAACCTAAAACCTAAACCTAAACTAAATAAACCCAAATAAATTAAATACAAAACCTAAACCTAAATAATATAATAAAACCTAAAATAAAACTTAACCTAAACCTAAAAATAAAAAAATAAAATAAAAAATATAAATAAATTAAAATAAAATAAAATGAAACCTAAGCTAAACTAAAACTAAAAAAAAAATCTAAGAATAAAAACCTAAATAAAATAAAACTAAAATAAAATAAACATAAAAGAACATAAAGACTAAATAAAAACCTAAAAATAAATCCTAAAAATAAATAAAAAATAAAACCTAAACCCTAAACTAAAAAAAATCTAAACCTAAAATAAAAATAAAAGAAATAAAATAAAATATAACTTAACCTAAATAAAAATAAATAAACTAAAATAAATAAAACCTTAACCTAAACCTAAAATAAACTAAACTTAATCCTAAAACCTAAACCTAAACCTAAACCCTTAACTAAAAAAAACTTAAGCATAAAATAAAAATTAAATAAAACTAAACCTAAACTAAAATAAATTAAACTAAAATAAATAAAACTTAAACTTAAGCCTAAAATAAACTAAACCTAAACCTAAACATATACTAAATAAAATAAAATAAACTAAAAATAAACCTAAACCTAAACTAAAAAATAAAACCTAAAAATAAACCTAAAATAAAAACTTAAGTCCTAAACCTAAAAAAATAAAACAAAAACCTAAACCTAAACATTAAAAAAAAATTAAACCTAAAATAAACTAAAATAAAAATTTAAACTAAAATAAAATACTAAAATAAATAAACTAAACTTAATAAAAATAAAAAAAACCAAAGTAGAAAATAAAATAAACTAAAATAAATAAATATAAAATAAATAGACTAAATAAACCTAAACCTTCAAATTTTGTGACTTTAAAAAAATTAAGAAATAAAAAAAATAAAAAACTAACCACTGATCCCTAAACCAACCTGCGCATCCCTAATCCCCCACTGATCCACTGACCCTACACTGACTCTAAACTGACCCTAAACTCCTTAAACCCAGGCCCTAAACTCAACCCTAACCTGATCTTGGCCCTAAACCCTGACCCCAAACCCACCTACCTAAAACTAAACTCTGAGCCATAACCCCACTTGAAACACTAAACCTAAACCACAAACCCTAAACCCTCTAAATCTTAAGGCCCTAAACAAATAACCACACTGTTGACCTACACTAAACCACAGGCTGAGGCCCTCTAAACTCCACTGACCTCACTCCACCCTGGGCCACACCTCCACACACTCCTAAACCCTCCTAAACCTAAACATAAGATAAGACATATAAATATAAAACCTAAACCTAAAATATAATTAAAATAAATTAAACTTAAAATCCTAAACCCTACTAGCAAATAAATTAAATAATAAACCTAAGTTAAAAATAAACCACTAAATAAATAAAATAAACTAAATAAACTTAAATCCATCTGATTTAAAAAACCTCCACTAAACCTAAACTAAACTCCCTCCCCAAACCAACCCAACCCTAATCCCTACCAACCCTCCCACTTCCCTCCCAACCCCCACTCCTCCTCCCCACATCTCCTAACCATAAACCATAAACACTCCAGGCCTTAAACCCAAACTAACCTGTGACCCTGACCCAAACCCAAACACAAGCCTGACTCCACACCTGGCCTGGCTTTAACAGATCCTAAACTATAAATCCTGGGCCCTAAATCCTAAACCCTACCATAAACCTTAAAATCCTAAACCCTAAACCTTAAACCTAAAACCCTAAACACTAAACCTGACAACCATAAAACCCAAACCCTAAATTCAAAACCTTAAACCCTAAAAACCTAAAAACCTAAACCTAAACTAAATAAAACCAAAAAATAAAATAAATAAAAAACCTAAACCTAAATAAAATATGAAAATAAAATAAAATAAAAAATTAAACTAAAACCTAAACTAAAACCTAAAAAAATAAAATAAAATAATAAATAAAATAAATATAAATAAAATAAATAAATAAAACCTAATCTAAATGAAAAAATAAAGATTAAAACATAAATAAAATAAAAATAAAATAAAATAAAGATAAAATAAATTAAAAACTAAGTAAAAACCTAAACCTAAAAAATATACCTAGAAATAAAACCTTAAAATTAAAAATAAAAAATAAAGCCTAAACTATAAATAAAAAGCACTAAACCTAAAATAAAAATAAAATAAACAACATATAATAAACCTAAACCTAAACTAAAATAAACTAAATTAAATAAATAAAACTTAAAGCTAAACCTAAAATAAACTAAACCTAAACCTAAACCTAAACTAAATAAAATTAAATAAACTATAAATAAACATAACCCTAAACTTAAAAAATAAAACCTAAAATTAAACCTAAAATAAAAACCTAAAACCTAAACCTAAGAAAATAAAATAAAAATATAAACCTAGTCCAAAAAATAAAATAAAAATCTAAACCTAAAAAATAAAATAAAATAAACTAAATAAAAAAAAATAAACCAACACCTAAATGTGAACATAAAATAAACTAAAATAAAAACCTAAACTAAAATAAATAAACCTAAAATAAATAAACAAAACTAAAAAAATTAAAAAATAAAATAAACTAAAATAAATAAATAATAAACTAAATAAACTAAACCTACCGATACTTAATTTTAAAAAAATAAAAATTGAAAATAAAAAAAATAAAACCCTAATGCCCTAAACCATAAAACTAACTAAACATGACCCTAATCTCCAAACCTAAACCTAAACTTAAACCTAAAAAAAAAATAAAACCTAAACTTAAAAAAAATAAGATAAAACTAAACTAAAAATAAACAAAAACCTAAACATAAAAAATAAACTAAAATAAAAACCTAAACTAAAATAAATAAATAAAAATAAAATAAATCAAACTAAATAAAATAAAAATAAACCTGGTAAAATAAAAATAAAATAATCTAAAATAAAAATAAATTAAATAAATTAAATAAACCTAAACCTCTGGTTCACTTAAATTTTTTTTTGTTAAAAAAAAAACCTAAACCCTAAACCCTAAATCCTAAACCTTAAACCATAAACCCTAAACTAACCCTAAATCCCTAAACTTACAACCCTAAAGCCTAAACCAAAACCAACTAACCTACTAAACCTAAACTAAAACCTAAAAAACCTAAACCTAAATAAAATAAAAAAATAAATAAATAAACTTAAACTTAAATAATAAATAAATAAAATAAAATAAAAACAAACCCTAAACTAAAAAAACTAAACCTAAAATAAATAAAATAAAAAAACAACTAAAATAAATTAAACTAAAATAAATAAAACCTAAACCTAAACCTAGAATAAACTAAACCTAAACCTAAACCTAAACTAAATAAAATAAAATAAACTAAAAAAAAACTTAAACTTAAACTAAAAATAAAATCTAAAAATCAACTTAATTAACATGCTAATATTTGATTTAATTAGATTTCCTTAAATTAAATCAAATCACTAATGTGGTAATGGGTTTAAAATAGTAAGTGATGATTTCTCTTCTCTGCTTTAAATCAAATCAAATCCAAAACTTAATTAATAAAGAAGCTTTGGTTTGATTTAAATAATCTCATTTGATTTGATTTTCCTTAAGAACTAATTTGGTTGAATGAATCACATGCTAATATTTGATTGTCCCCTTTCCAATCATGTTAAATTTGGTATGTCATTTGAATTCATGCATCCATCCTTTCAAAATCAAGTAAAATAAAATGGATTTTCTTTATGTAACACTTAAGCTTGCATGTGTTGATTTAATTTAATATATGCGTGGCTATTATAAATATTAAATCCAAATGTACTTTTTCAAAAGCTTATAAATGAATAATAATATGTGTTATGATGCCAGTTATAAATACATAAGAAATACATGTGCTTATAGCTTAATGTATGAATTTTGAGTTCTCTTTCCTCTATTCATGTGTTGATTTATATAAGATTGAATGGTAATGGGTATGTAGTCTAGACATCCCGGGAACACGAGGCTTTAGCTAGCCCTAAGGAGGTCATTTCATTACCTCATTTCCCTGGTTTAATAATGGCACGTACCCATTTGATTTCACTTATGTATTTCAACATTAGAATTTGGATAGAGGTTTATATATAAATGATTTAATCAAACAAAATATACAATCTTTGCATGATTTTCTTTCCCTCATTCATGTATACATCCATGTGTGTCCAAGGAAAGCAAGTATATAGTCTAGACATCTCCGGAATATGAGGCTTTAATTAGCCCCAAGGAGGTCATTTGATTACCTCACTTCCATGGTTTAACAATGACACATACTTTCCTTTATCTTTGTACATGTATATGAATGAATGATTAGTAAATGAAAATCCCATTTTACATTAAAATTTCATGCATTCATAATTGGCTAAGTGGTTGAATTAACTATCGATATGATTTTGGAGCTTACTTCCTATGTTTATTTATACAAATTTACATATATTTAAATGCAAATGGGTAAATAGTCTAGACATACCGAGAATATGAAGCTTTAGCTAGCTCCAAGGAGGTCATTTGATTACCTCACTTCCCTGGTTTAACAATGCCACATGCCAAATTAATTTCATTCTTATGTCCTTTTTGTATAAGAATTTGGATAAAGTTTTAAATTAATATGTTTAAATAATTCAATCAAATAAAATATAAATTCTAAACATACACATACATTCATCATTTAAGTGTGCTAAAATATATTGCATGTATAGATACACTTAGGATAAAATCATATGCATGTTACATGTAATGGAAAGGAATGATTTAATATATATCATGTGGTAGTAATTCAATTAAATTAATCATAAGATGCCTTTCATTTTGAATAGGATTATTTAAAGTGAACCTAAACTTAGGATTAATTAAATTATTTAATAAGCCATTTGGTAAAGAGAACTAAATCAAATTAATATACTTTAGAAAGTGACTTAAGGTAGAGATGAAAGAGGGAAATCCTATTTTCCTCTCTTTATAACACTTAGTTGCTAAGTGTAATCAAATGAAACAAAAGAAAACACAAATTAAAATTCTCAAATCAATTAAACTACTTCAAGTCAAATCAACTTTTCATGTTAAATTGAATCCTTCTACACTTAGAAAATACAACACTAATGCACAAGACAAAACACACAAGCCTTAATACACACATTAGAATTAAGTCATCACTTATAGCTCTAAGTTAGGGGTGATTGTATGATGTGATGTGTTTTATTTTATGATGTATTATTTTATATTGGATGTTAGGGTGTATGCTTTGGCTGGATGATAGGCCAATATTAGCCTAATCATGTTTTCTATAGGGATTATGCTTAAGGGATCTTAAAATAAATGTGAATGCTCTTTTCCCAGTTGCAAATCCTTAAGCATAATCAAAGTTAGGGCAATGGGCTTAGTTACCCATGTGTAGGCTGCTAAGTCCAAATTATAAATACAACTGCTTAGGATTATATGTATATTTAGCTATCCTTTATTTCGTAGGTGTAGTTAGCTTTACTTTTCCCATATAAATGTAAATTTTGTAATAGGAGTTAGGATTAGTGCTATCGGGTATTAGGATGAGCAATGGCTAGAAGGCTTTGTCCTATAGTGCCCTGTGATGGCTTTGAAGCAAGCACCATCCGAATCAAAGAAGGAACCAAGTTAGAAACAGAGATACAAAGAAAGAAGACCCCCATAGCATTTAGTACAATTATAATTATTCTTTCATACTCGTGGTTGTATAAGGGTAGAGCTCAACTACCATATTTTCTCTCTTGAGTTATGCCTGCAATGCATCGACCTTTTATTATTTTATGGTAGTTTATATAATTGTTTGATGTTATGTTTACATTATGCATCACGATGGCATGCTTTTCATAGTATCTTAAATGATTGATTCTTTAATGTGTGGCTTAGATACGATTTGGCTCTTAGGATAAAAATAACTTTTCTACCCAACTAATCACTCATAATTAAATTTTAAACAACTCATAACCTCATTATAAAGCCTAAGACATAAATAAGATAATTAAAATATTTAGCAACCCCTTAACTATATGGTTGTATGTTTCACATCATGCATGCATATTCTATCTCTTGAATAGGAAGGATCTGCATCTTTGCACCATAAAGAAATGCTTGACCTATGAGGGCATCCATTATGGTGGAGAACACCTTCTTCTAGCTAATTTGACCCATAACCTATTTTATCATGCATTTAGGCATAAGAAATCCTAAAGCCTCTGTCAAAATGATGTGTCTAAAATGAAATAAAATTTGAAAACATTTTACATCTATAGATTAAGTCATATGCTCATACTACTCATGCTCTAGTCTCACTAGGAGTGTGTTTAGGACTTTAGTCACTTTCTAATTAAATAACTACCATAGTTATCTTGCAATTCATAAAACTAGACTACTTAATTTTAAAATCATTGGACGAGTTAGCTAGCAACCACTCCAAGAAATTATAAGTCTAGAAGTCGGACGATTTATTCTCACTTACGGAGGTAAACCCTAATGTCTACCTATCACATAAATATTCTCCTTGAACTTTCCCAATTGATTTTCCAAATACAACTAATCCATTGATAGTCTAACCTTGAAATGTTTGAGGATGATAATTGTCTACTTTAATCGAGTATTCTTAGGAAATTTTTTATTTGCTAAGATGTAATTTCTAAGGCTTGCCTCGTAGGGAACTTAAGCGGTTTAATATAAACCCTACTTTATTCATCCATATAAAGTAGGGGAAAATTATTAGTACATTCGAAGACCCATCATGCCTTAGGAGTCCTTATTATGTGATTTGGTCCATTGTAGCGTGATGTCTCTATCTTTTGAGATAGTACAGTATACCTCAATGTAGTACTTAATCACCTTAAAAAGTACCCCCCACCCACTTATACATAAAAGTAAACAACATAAGGCCCTCATCTTGTTCATTGAATCCTCTCAACATCATTCTTTCTTTTTAGAGTTTGGAGATGTCGATCCTCAAGTAGGAAATGGTTCTTAGACTCATAATGTTGGTACATTGGGTCAACCAAAACTTTGGATAGCTTTGTATCGCCAACATCCATTATAATGTAAAGCGGTTGTTCTCGGTCATCCCTAGAAGTAAGTTTTCATCACTGAATGTAACTCTTAAGATGTCCTTCGTGTGGCATGCCTTCTCTTTAGTACCGGTCAGCTAAGCTAAGTATATCTCTAGATCAAGTAAGGCCTTGATTAGAAATTGCCTCATCTCTTTAGATAAGACAAGGGCATCATATATGCTTAACTTAGCTGGAAACTTTGTAAGGTGAGCTAGGACATTGTAATCATCTCTGGCTTGGTCTTCCACAAGCATATCCAAGGGTGGAGCATCATATGGTGGGGCTATCTGCTCACTGGAATCAATGACTTGCTTACCTTTATCCTAAGGTGCTACCTTAGGAGGTAGAACTTTGCCACTGTGTAAGTTGACTTGGTGACTTCTTGAATGATGAGCTTGTGAAAGTTTTACTCGAACAAACCTACAACTTCTCCTATGGGATCCTCAGAGTCATTTAGCTCCAAGTCAATCTCAAGAGGTGAACCTGATTAATTTAGAGAAGGATAGTTCGATTCTAAATCAAAAAGGAAAGGATTATAACTACAATAGTTAGGATTAGAACTACAATAAAAAATAAACCTAAACCCTAAAGCCTAAATACTAAACCCTAAACCCTAAACCTTAAACCCTAACCCTAAACCTAAACACTAAACCCTAACCTAAACCCTAAACCTTAAAACCCTAAATCCTAAATCCTAAACCCTAAACCTAAAACCTAAAACCTAAAACCTAAAACCTAAACCTAAACTAAATGAAACCTAAAACAAAATAAATAAATAAAACTTAAACCAAAATAAAGTAAAATAAAATAAATATAATAAAACCTAAAGTAAAACCTAAACCTAAACCTAAACCAAAAAAAATAAAATAAAATAAAAGGAGTATAAGAAAAGAAACCTATCTAAAATAAAAAAATAATAGAAACCTAAAATAAAAACCTAAATTTAAAATTAAATGTAAAATAAAAAATAAAATAAACCAAAATTAAATAAAATAAAATTAAATAAAAAACCTAAAATAAAAATAAACATAAAATAAAACCTAAAATAAATAAAATAAAACATAAACATTAAACTAAAGAAAACTAAATTGACAAAATAAAATAAATCTAAACCTAAACTAAAATAAACTAAACTAAAATAAATAAAATCTAAACCTAAACCCTAAACTAAATAAAATAAAATAAACAAAAATAAACCTAAACCAAAATAAAAAAATAAAACCTAAAATAAACCTCAAATTAAAAAGTAAAATCGACCTAAAAATAAAATAAAACCTAAAGTTAAACCTAAAATAAATAAAACCTAAACCTAAAAAATAAAAAAAAAATAAAACTAAACTAATAAAAATGTAAAGTAAACCTAAACCTAAAAATAACTAAAATAAAAAACCTAAAATAAAATAAATAATCCAAATAAATAAACCAAAATAAATAAAATAAAAAATAAACCTAAATAAAATAGAAAATAAAATAAACTAAAATATATAAAAGTAAACTAAATAAATCTAAACATATTGATTTACTTAATTAAAATCAGGACCCTAACCTAAAGTAAGCTAACCTAAACCCAGGCACGCTAAACCCTAAACCCTAAACCCTAAATCCTAAACCTAAACAATAAAACCCTAAACCAAACCCTAAACTTTAAACCCTAAAACCTAAACCCTAAACCACTAAACCCTAAACCTAAAACCCTAAACCCTAAAATCCTAAATCCAACTCTAAACCCTAAAACTGACCTAAAACCTAAAACCTAAAAAAATAAAATAAAATAAACTCAGTTAAAAATAAACTAAACCTAAACCTAAAAATAAACTAAATAAAAATTTCTTCAAATAAATAAACCTAACATAATTACTAAAATAAATAAAAATAAAATACCTAAACAAAAACAAAATAAAATAAACTTAAATAAATAAATAATAATCTAAATAAACTTACACTTAATGGTTTACTTAATTTTTTAAAAAACCTTAAACCTAAACCTAAAAGAACCCTAGTCTGCCGGGTTTGCTTAACTAAAAAAACCTCAAACCCCAAAGCTTAAAACCTAAAACCTAAACTAAAACTACCACGGACACCTAAACCCTAAACAATGCAAAACCATAACCCTAAAATCTTAAACCCTAAACCCTAAACCCACAAAACCTAAACATAAACCACAGAAATAAAATAAAGAAATTCAACTTAAAAATAAACTAGACCTAAAAAAAACAACTAAAATAAAAGACTAAATTAAAATAAATAAACCTAAAATAAATAAACTAAAATTAAAAAAAATAAACTATGTAAACTAAATTAATAAACTGTCGGGTTTAATTAATTTTTTTTTCAAAAAAACATAAACACTACTATAAACCCTAAACCTTAAATCCTAAAACTTAAACCCTACCAAACCCTCCAGAATTGATCATGTGCCCTACCTAAATCATAAACCCTAAACCCTAATGACCACAAACCCAAACCCCCCCCAAACTCACCTTAAACCCTAAACTAAACCCTGACCATAAACCTAAAACCCTAAACCCAAGCTGGACCCTAAACCCTCCTTAAACCCTAAACCCTAAAACCTAAAACCTAAAAATAAAATGAAATAAAACTCACTAAAAAAATAAACCTAAACTAAAACCTAAATATAAATAAAATTAAAAACCTAAACTAAAATAAATAAACCTAAATAAATAAACTAAACTAAATAAAGATAAAATAAACCTAAATTTAAAATAAAATCAGAATAAATAAAATAATTTAAATCTAAACCTGGCAGTGGTTTTAAAACCATAAACCCTAACTACTAAACTGACCTAAACCTAGGCCTGTGGGTTTGCTTAATTTAAAGAAAAAAAACTAAATGCTAAATCCTAAACCCTAAACCCTAAACTGATCCTAAATCCTAAACTAAAACCTAACCTAAACTAACCTCACCTGGACAAGACCAAACCCTGAGCCCTAAACTCTAAACTAAACCTACACCTGATGCTAGGCTAAACCCTAAACCCTAAAACACTAAACCCAAAACCATACCACACCTTAAGGCTGAGCCATAACCCTAAGATCATAAACCCTAAAACTTTAAACCCTCCTTAAACCGTGAGCCCTCAACCCTAAAGATCCTAAAAGCTACCTAAATAATAAAATAAAAGAAACTCAACTTAAAAATAAACCTAAATAAAAAAAAAATAAAACCTAAAAAAATAAACCTAAAATAAATAAACTAAACTAAATAAATTAAAATAAACCTAAATTAAAAATAAAGAAGATTAACTAAGATAAATAAAAATAAAACTAAAACTAAATGACCTAAACTGGGTTGCTTGTTTATTTTTGTTTTTTTAAACCCCACTAAATCCTAAATCCTAAACATTACCCTAAACCAAAGTGGCTACTATAAAGCTGAGCCTATGTACTACATACCCTGACACCTAAACACTACCCTACATTAGGCCTAAAATTCCTACCCAGATCTGACTCTGATCAACTGACCCTACCACTAACACTACCACTCTGACCTGGCTCTAAACACTAAAGCATAAACCTTAAACCCTAAACCCACAGGCCCTAAACCCTAAACCCTAAATCATGGACACTAAACCCTAAAACCCAAACCCTGACTGATCCTGACCACAAAAACCTAAACTAAACTATAAACAGATAAATAAATAAAACCTAAATAAAATAAAATAACTAAACTAAAGGCTAACTTAAACCTAAACCTAAACATAACCCTAAACCTAAAATAAAATAAAATTAAATTAAAAATAAACTAAACTAAAATAAAATAAATAAATCTAAACTAAAATAAATTTAAATAAAATAAAAATAAAATAAACTAAAAATAAAATAACTAAAATAAAACCTAAACCTAAACTATAAACCTAAAATAAAATCTAAAATGCATAAAAATAAAACCTACCTTAAACTAAAAAAAAAAAACCTAAACCTAAATGACAAAATAAAATAATAGCCCTAAACCTAAACTAAAATAAATAAAGCCTAAACCTAAACCTAAACTAAAACATAAACCTAAAAATAAAACCTAAAATAAACCTAAAATAAAATCCTAAACCTAAACCTAATAAAATAAAATAAAAACATAAACCTAAAATAAAAATAAAACCTAAACCTAAAAAAATAAACAAAATAAGAAGCCAAACTAAAATAATAAACCTAAATAAATAAACTAAACTAAATGAACAAAAATAAACCTAAAATAAAAATAAAAATAAAGTAAACTAAAACAAATAAAAATAAACTAAATAAACATCCCAGTTTGCATAATTTAAAATAAATAAATAAAACCCTGAAACCCTAATAACCTCCCTAAACCCTAAACCCTACCTCTGACCTACCTTGGGCCCTAAACCCTAAACCCTACTAACCACACCCTAAACCCAACTAAACCTAAACCTAAATAAATCCTAAAATAAAAAACTAAACCTAAATAAAATAAAATATCATAAAATAAAACTTTAACAAAACCTAAACCTAAACATTAAACTAAAAGCAAAATAAAAGAAAAAATAAAACTAAACTAAATTAAAATAAATAAACAACTAAACTAAACTAAAAATAAAATAAACCTAAAATAAACAACCTAAATAAAATCAAACCTAACGTAAATTAAAGATAAAATAAACTAAATAAAACCTAAAGCTAAAAATAAACCTAAAAATAAATAAAATAAAGCCTATACCCTAAATGAAAAAAAACCTAAACCTAAAATCAAAATAAACCTAAACCTAAACCTAAAATAAACAAAATAAACATAAACTTAAACCAAAACTAAAATAAATAAAACATAAACCTAAACCTAAAATAAACTAAACCTAAACCCTAAACTAAATAAAATAAAATAAACTAAATTAAAAATGAACTATAAAATAAAACATAAAATAAACCTTAACTAAAACAAACTTAAACCTAAAATAAAATAAAACCTAAACCTAAACCTAAATAGAACCTAAATCCTAAACTAATAATAAATAATAAAACTTAAACCTAAAAATAAAATAAAATGAAAGTAAACTAAAAATAAACATAAACCTAAACTGGCCTAAAAGATAAACCAAAATAAAAAACTAAAATAAATAAACTAAATTAAATAAAATAAAAAATAAACCTAAATAAAATATAAAATAAATTAAATAAACCTAAACCTACGGGTTTGAATTTTTTTAAAAAGCCTAAACTCTAAACTTTAAGCACTAAATCCTAAACCCACAACTCAAACCCAAAATAGAGCCTAAACCTACTTGCACTAAACCCAACCAAAACCCTAAACCCTAAACCCTATCCCTGAACCAAACCATAACCCTTAAAACCCACAAATATTACCATAAAACTAAACCCCAGACTATACCACAAACCCTAAACCTGAGCCACCCTAAAAAAACTAATCTAAAAACCCAGCAAACTCTAAACCCTAAACCCCACTGA
Organism: Cymbidium sinense; assembly: GCA_021442155.1. NCBI lineage: Eukaryota > Viridiplantae > Streptophyta > Magnoliopsida > Asparagales > Orchidaceae > Cymbidium > Cymbidium sinense. The sequence continues at coordinate 147,648 of JAKCPB010000721.1, read as the reverse complement.
TAAAATAAACTAAACAAATAATAATAATAAAACTAATACTAATAACTAATAATAATACCTAACTAAAACAAATAAAATTAACTAAATAAATAATTATAAAACTAATAATAGACTTAAAACATAAAATTAATAAAAATAAATAAAACTAATAATAATAACTAAAACCTAAACTAACTAAAACCATTAAACCATAATAAATAAACTAAGTACTAATATAATAATAATAATAATAATGATAATAATAATAATAATAATAATAATAATAATAATAATAATAAACTTATAAATAATAAACCCTAAACTAATAAAACCAAATAAATAAAACCCAATAATAACTAAACTAAAAACTAAAATTAAACCAAATTAAAAACTTAAAGCCCCTAAACTAATAAACTAAACTAAAACTGAACCCATAAACTTAACAAAAACTAACTAAACTAAGAATAACTAATAAACTAAAAATAAATAAAATAAAACTAATAAAACCCAAACCTAAATAAAATAAAATAAAATAGAAATAATTAAAATAAAATAAATAAATAAAACCTAAACTTAAATAAAATAAAATAATAAAATAAAATAAAAACCTAAACTAAAAACTAAACCTAATCCTTAGAATAAAAAACCTAAATAAAATAAAAACTAAACATAAAATAAAAATAAAATAAACCTAAAATAAAATAAAATAAAAACTAAATATAAACCTATAGCTAAAAAATAAAGCAAAAAATATAAAACATAAAACCTAAACCCTACACTAAAAAAATATTTACCTAAGATAAAAACAAAATAAATAAAATTAAATAAATCTAAACTTAAAATAAAATAAACTAATCTAAAATAAATAAAATTAAGTCCTAAACCTAAAATAAACTAAACCTAAACCTAAACTAAATAAAATGAAATAAACTAAGAATAAACTTAAAATAAAAACCTAAAACCTAAACCTAAATAAAATAAAATAAAAACCTAAACCTAAACCTAAAAATATAAAATAAAACCTAAACTAAAAAATAAAATAAAAATAAACCTCGACTAAAAAATAAACCTAAACCTAAAAAATAAATAAAAATAAAAAACATAAACTAAAATAAATAAACCTAAAATAAATAAACTAAATCAAAATAAAAAATAAACCTAAATAAAAGTAAAAAATAAATTAAACTTAATTAAATAAAAGGTAAACTAAATATACTAAATAAACCTAAACCTATCAGCTTACTTAATTTAAAAAAAAATCCTAAAACCTAAACCCCAAACCCTGAACCCTAAGCATACAACCCTAAACCTATAACCCTCAACCCTAAATCCTAAATCTTATATAAAAAATATTATATAAAACAAATCCAAAGCCAAACTCTAAACTAACCTAAACACTAAACCCCAAACTAAACCTGGTTTACTTAATTTAAAAAAAATTTCCAAAATCTACAACTCTACCACCAACCACTCAACCCTAAACCTGGCCTTACCTAAACCACAAACCAACTCAAACCTAAACCTAAAACTAACCCTAAATTAAGACCCCTAAACCTAAATCAGTTAAACTAAATCCTAAACTGAGCCACATGCCTAAACCCTGACACACCTCCTTTAACATACAAACCTATAAATGACCCCAACCTGATTCTAGGCCACAAACCTGGGACACAGACCTAATACTTAAATTAAATAAACCTAAATAAAATAAAATTAAACTAAAACTAAACTAAAGAAAATTAATAAAACTTAAACTAAACCCTAAACCCACAACCCAACACTACCCTGGCAGTGAGCTCTAAATCTTAAATCTTAAACCTGACCCTAAACCCAAATCTAAAGACCATAAACCCTAAACCCTACCAACTATGACCTGACCCTGGCCTAAACCTTAAACCCTAAAAGTATAAACCCTAAACACTAAACCCTACCCTGACTCATGCCTAAACCATGAACAAACCCTACCCTAAGATCCTAAACCCTAAAACCTAAACCCTAGGCAACTAAACCCAACCCTAAAACCTCAAACCCTAAACCTAAAATAAAATAAATAAATAAATAAAAGTTAAACCTAAATAAAATAAAACCTAAACCTAAAAAATAAAATAAAAAAAATAAAAAGTAAACTAAAATAAATTAATAAAAATGTAAACTAAACTAAAAAAAATAAAATAAACCTTAAAAATAAAAACCTAAAAAAAAAAAAAACCCAACAAAAAAATAAAATAAGATAAACCTCAAATAAAATAAAATAAAAACTACATAAAATCCTAAACCAAACAATAAACTTTAAAATAAAACCTAAAAATAAATAAAAAATAAAACTTAAACCCTAAACTAAAAAAACCTAAACCTAAAATAAATAAAATAAAATAATCCTAAACTTAAACTATAATAAACTAAACTAAAATAAATAAAACCTAGACCTAAGCCTAAAATAAATAAAACTTTAACCCTAAACTAAATAAAATAAACCTAAACCTAAACTAAAAATAAAACTTAAAATAAACCTAAAATAAAACCTAAAACCTAAACCTAAAAATAAAATAAAAAACATAAAGCTAAACTTAAAAATAAAAATAAAACCTAAATCTAAAAAATAAAATAAAATAAAACTAAACTAAAAATAAATTATAACAAAACCTAAATTAAAATAAATAAACCAAAATAAATAAACTAAACAAATTAAAATTTAAAATTTAAAATAAATAAAAATAAACTAAAATAAATAAAATAAACTAAAGAAACCTAAACCTACTTGGTTTGCTTAATTTAAAAAAAACTTACCCATGGCCTAACGGGATCCTAAACCCTAAACATAAATCTTAACCTAAAATACCACACTAAACTACACAAATCCTCACTAACCCCTAAACTCCCTACCACAAATCCTGAGCCCAACCCACCTGACCCTCATCGCTCTAATTCCTAAACCATACCTGATTCTAAACTCTAAAGTGAGAGACCTCAACTAGGCCCTGATCTCCCTAAATCCTACCACTTCTTTACCCAACTGATCTTGCACTACCCTGATCACTGACTAAATGCTACCACTGACCCTACCCTGGACCCAAACTGACACTCCCTGGGCCTGCAACCCTAAATCACGGACCCTGACCACTCTAAATGACACCTAAACTAACCCCACTCTTGACTCTAGGCCACACTCCATAAAACCCTCCACCATAATACATTAAAGCTGACCTAAACCCTAAAATCCACCTAAAACTCACTGACCCTCCAATGCTGGGCCTACCACAACCAATGACTCTCCCTAAACTGACATTGGGCCCTAAACCCTAAAACCTAAATAATCCACTAAATAAAATCTATAAATAAATAAAGAACCTCCTAAATAAAATAAAACTAAACCTAAAATAAAATAAAATAAACTAAACTAAACTAAATTAACTTAACAATAAATAAATAACTATAAATGCTAAATCCTAAGCTCTCTCCCCTAAACCCTAAAACCTAAGCACAACCCCTAAAGCTATGACCCTAATCCTAAACACTAAACCCTAACCCTAAACCCAAAACTCTAAAGCATAAACCAAAACCCTAAACCCTAAACCGTAATCCTAAACCCTAAACCCTAAATCCCAAACCATAAACCCAAACCTAAAGTAAATTAGAAAATAAACCTAAACCACAAACCTAATAAACCTAAACCTAAACCTAAATCCTAAGAATGGGCAGAACCTTGATGGTAGGAACATCACCGCCAATCAGGCTTAGTGTAGATCTAATGGTGGAGGCAAAGGTAGAGGCAATAGTTATCATAGTGGTGGTGGGGGATCATGAGGTGCTGGTGGATATGGAGGTGGTGGTCGGAGCAGGGGTGGTTATGTATGTGGGAGGAGCGAAGGAGGTTACAACTGTGGTAGCGGCAGAGGGAGAGATCGGGGATATGATGGTGGATCCTGCTACTTGAGAGACCATGGTGGTTCTAATGGGAACTAGAGAAACTAAAGAGCGACCGATCCACTCTGCTGCCTATGGAATTATGTTTTTACAGTTGAGACAGTTCTAGTTATCTAGGGTTTTCGATTTGCTCTATGTGTGCTCATTTTCGATCTATGTCATCACTTGTGTCTTAGAAAACTTAGTGTGCTACTTGGTTGATGAAATCAAAAGAAGAAATATTGAATATTAATATGTTCTTCTTAAAAAAAAAAAACCCTAACACTAAACTATAACGAACCTTAAATTAAAAAAAAAACCTAAACCTAAAATAAAAATAAAAAAAACCTAAACCTATACAATAATAAACTAAACTAAAATAAATAAAACCTAAACATAAACCTAAAATAAACTAAATCTAAACCAAAACTCAATAAAATTTAATAAACTAAAAATAAACCTAAACCTAAACTAAAAAATAAAACCTAAAAATAAACTTAAAACCTAAACCTAAAAAAAAAAAAATATAAACATATGCCTAAACCTAAAGATAAAAAATAAAACTAAAATAAAATAAAAGTAAAACTAAACTAAAAATAAACATAAGCCTAAACTACATACAAAATAAACTAAAATAAAAAAACATAAACTAAATTAAATAAACATACAATAAAAAAACTAAACTAAATAAAAATAAAAATAAACCTAAATAAAAATAAAAAAATAAATAAAAAATAAACTAAATAAACCTAAACCAACTAGTTTACTTAATTTTTTTTTTAAAATAAAACCTTTAAGTACTAAACCCTAAACCTAAAACCCTAAACTTTATACTAAAACTAACCCTAAACCCTAAACTCTACACAACCCTAAGCCCTAAACCTTAAATAGAAAATAAAATAAACAAATAAAAAACTCTAATCCTAAACCCTAAATCCTAAAACTAACCCTAAACCCAAACCCTAAAATTAACCTAAACAGTAACAATAAACCCTAAACCCTAAACCCAAACCTAAAAAACCAAAACCTAAACCTAAACTAAATAAAACCTAAAAATAAAATAAATAACAAACCTAAACCTAAATAAAATAAAATAAAATAAAAACATTAACTAAAACCTAAACCTAAACGTAAACATAAACCTAAACCTAAAAATAAAATAAAATAAAATAATAAAAACTAAAACCTAAACTAAAAATAAATAAATAAACTAAAACTAAAAAACTTAAATAAAATAAACCCAAAATAATTAAAACAAAATAAACCTAAAAGAAAATATAAACTAAAATAAATAAAAACTAAACCTAAAATAAAACCTAGAAATAAAAATAAAATAAACCTTAAAATAAAAACCAAAACCTAAAATAAAACAAACAAAACTTAAACCTAAACTAAAATAAATAAAACCTAAACCCTAAACTAAAATAAACATAAACCTAAATTAAAAAATAAACCTAAAACAAACCTAAAATAAAACCTAAAACCTAAAAAAAAATAAAATAAAACCTAAACCTAAACATAAAATAAAATAAACCTAAACATAAAATAAAATAAAATAAATTAAATAAACCTAAATAAAATCAATTATACCTAAATAAAATAAAATATAAATAAACTAAATAAACCTAAACCAGTGTGCTTAATCTAAAATGACCCAAAATTAACCTAAACTCTAAACTCTAAAATTATAACACTACCCTAAACCCACACAAATCTTAAACCTCCTCGCTCCCACCCTGGGCTCTAAACCTGACCTGGGCTACCACCATGCACTAAACCTGACCCTAAACTCTGGACTCCATGCCTGGGTGATCTAAAACTAGGCCACCTGGCGCTAAATCCAACCCTAAATGACCTCAACCCAATGACCTGGGCCATACCCTAAACTGGCCCACCCAAACATTGGTTCTAAACCCTGGGCCAGAACCCTAACTCCCTAAACCATAAAGATAAACCCTAAACCCTAAATCATACCTTAAACCTAAAACCTAAAACTTAAAACTAAACCTAAACTAAATAAAGCCTAAAAATAAAATAAATGAGAGCTAAACAAAATAAAATAAAATATGAACCTAAACCTAATATAAAATAAAATAAGTAAAACTTAAACTAAACTAAAATAAAATAAACCTAAGAATAGAAACCTAATTAAAATAAAACAAAACATAAAATAAAAAATAAAATTAACCTAAAAGATAAAATAAAAAACTAAATGAAAAACCTAAAAATAAACCTAAAATAAATTACAAATATAACCTAAACCATAAACTAAAAAAAATCTAAACCTAAAATAAAAAATTAAAAAAATCCTAAGCTTAAACTAAAATAAAATAAAATAAATAAAACCTAATCTTAAAAGTAAAATAAACAAAACTAAACCTAAAATAAACTAAATTTAATCCCTAAATTAAATAAAATAAAATAAACTAAAAATAAACCTAAATCTAAACTAAAACATAAAACCTAAAAATAAACCAAAAATTAAAAACCTAAAACCTAAATGTAAAAATTTAAAATAAAACTTAAACCTAAAATTTAAAATAAAAAAATAAAACCTAAACATAAAAATAATAATGATAACTCAACTAAAATAAACCTAAACTTAGAAAATAAACTAAAATAAAAAACTTAATTAAAATAAATAAACCTAAAATAAATAAAGTAAAATAAATACAAATAAAAATAATCCTAAATAAAATAAAATAAAGTAAACTAAAATAAATAAAATAAACTAAATATACTAAATAAACCTAAACCTACTGGTTGACTTAATTTTTTAAATAAATCTTAAACCCTAAATCCAATACCCTAAACTTTAAACCCTAAACCTGAAAACCCTAATCCCCAAACCCTAAACCCTAAAAACCCCTAAATCCAACACTAAAACCCTAAACCAAACCCTAAACACTAAAGAATAAAACCATAAAACAAGCCCAACCCTAAATCCTAAACCCCAAATCCTAAACCCTAACCCTAAACCCTAAACCTAAAACCTTAAACCCCAAACCTTAAAGCCCAAATGCTAAACATAAACATAAAGTAACTAAATAAATTAAAAAATAAACCTAAACCCTAAAACCTAATAAACCTAAATGTAAACCTAAACCCTAAGAATAAGTAGAACCTTGATAGCAAGAACATCACCATCAACCAGGCTCAGTCTAGATCTAGCATTGAAGGCGTAAACAGAGGTGACAGTTATCGCAGTGGTGGTGGGGGATTTGAAGGTGCTAGTGGATATGGAGGTCATGGTTGGAGCAGTCATGGTTACCGAGGTGGGAGAAGCAATGAAGGTTTACACAAGCTGAGAGATGGGGATATGATGGTGGATCTCACTACTCGAGAGGCTGGGGTGGTCCTGATGGGAACTGGTGAAACAGAAGAACGGTCAATCCGATCTACTACTTATGGAACTATGTCTTTACAATAGAGACGGTTCTAGTTTTCTAGGGTTTTTAATTTTCTTTATGTGTGCTCAATTTTGATTTATGTCATCAGTTATGTCTTAGAAACCATGGTGTGTCACTTGGTCAATAAAATCGAAAAGAAGAAATATTGAATGTGAATTTCAACTTTATTAAAAAAAATAAAAACCCTTAAACCCTAAATTAAAACTTGAACACTAATCCTAAAACCTAAACCCTAAACCCTAAACATTAAACCCTAAAAAAACTAAACCCTAAACCATAAATCCAACCTTAAAACCCTAAACCATAAACCCACAAATCCTAAACCCTAAACCCTAAACCCCAAACCCTAAAGGAACCCTAAACCTAGACTAACCTTAAACCACTAAACATAAACCCAAACCCTAAAAAACCTAAACTAAACTAAATAAACCTAAAAAAATCAAATAAATAAAACCTAAACTAAAATAAAGTAAAATAAAATAAAACTAAAACCTAAACCTAAATATAAAATAAAATAAAAGTAAAACTAACTAAAATAATATAAATAAAAAGCTAAACTAAATTAAAATAAAACTTAAATAAAATAAAAAACTAAACCTAAAATAAACATAAAATAAACCTAAAATAAAATAAAATAAAACTAAATAAAACCTAAACCTAAAATTAAATTGAACCTAAAATAAATAAAAATAAAAGCTAAACCCTAAACTAGAAAACTAAACCTAAAATAAAATAAAATAAACCTAAACCTAAAAGAAAGCTAAACTAAAATAAATAAAACATAAACTTAAACCTAAAATAAACTAAATAAAATATAATAAACAAAAAATAAAAACTAAACAAAGACCTAAAATAAACCTAAAATAAAAACATAAAACATAAAACCTAAAAAAAAAATTAAATAAAACCTAAACTTAAACCAAAATAAGAAATAAAACATAAACCTAAAATTAAAAAAAATAAACTAAACTAAAAGATCTAAACCTATAAAATAAACTAAAATAAAATGGCTAAACAAAAAATAAATAAACTAAAATAAGTAAACTAAACTAAATAAAAAATAAAATAAACCTAAATAAAATTAAAATAAATTAAAAAAATAACTTAATATAAAAAGACTGTACTAGTTTACATAATTTAAAGATTAAAAAAAATTAAAATAAAAGAAATTAAAAATAAAAGAAATTAAAAAACCCACACCCTAAACCAACCCTAAAACCTGCTCAAACTAAACACTAATCCTGGCCTGAGTAAAACCACAACCCTAAAACTGAGCCCTAAACCCTAGGCCCTAAACCTGACCTAGGCCTAACCCTACCCCCCAAACCAGTATGAGCCATAAACAGGCTAAACCGTGGTTTACATTTTAAAATTAAAATTAAAATGTTATAAAATTATAAAAAAATCCACCCTAAGTGAGCCTAATTGACCCTGCACTATAAACCGTGAACCCTAGGCCCTGGGCTCTGACCCTGGGCCACTAGCCACTAAACCACCTTAAACACTAAAACCTGCTAGTCTTTACCCCAAACCCCCCTCCCAAGATCAATTTTAAATCATAAATCATGGGCCCAGGCCCTAAACTTAAACCAGTCTCTATAAAACTTAAAATAAAGATAAAATGGTGGGACTGAGCTAAATAGATAGAGAGATAAAGATGGCTCTAACTGGACACTTAGGCTACCTGACCTGGGCCTGACCCTGGGGTCCTGGCTAACCCTACCTGGGCTAAACCACTGAGCCACAGTCTAAACACCCTAATGGGCCTGGGCCCTAGGCCCTGAGACAGGCACTAGATCCTGTGCTCTGAGCCCTGGGCTACAAACTGGGCCCTGGGCCCTGTTTCACTAAACCTGGGCCACTCCCTGACCCTAATGCTCAGCCTAAGACCACCCAAGACTCTCACTGAGCCCTTTGCAAGATCACTGAATAAGGCCAAAACTGACCTGGGCCTACTTAACTAGATGACATGAACTCTGGGCTTACCTGACAAATAACCATGGGCCAACCCAGACTGGGCTACCTATAATTCTAAACCACTGACCACTGAACTCTGAAAGGCCAACATACCTCTAACCATCTGACTCTGGTGGGCTTTAAACTGACCATAAAGATCACTAAACCCTGGGCCCTAACTGACCTGGGCCTCTCCAAAACCTACCCTAACTCTGACTGTGATGACACTACTAGGCTGACCATACCCTAATTCCACAACACTGAGCAAATCCACACTACCCTGAGCTGACCTAAATCCTACCCAACCACGAACCCTGGGTTCCTTACCCTGACTCCACACTCTCCACAAAAGCTAAACCTAAATTAAACATAAAAATAAAATAAATAAATAAACATAAACCTAAATAAATAATAAAATAAAATAAAATAAAACCTAAACTAAAAGACTTAAAATAAAATAAAATAAAAGATTAAAATAAATTAAATTAAAATATAAACCTAAACTTAAAATAAAATAAACCTAAGAATAAAAATCTAAATAAAATAAAAATAAAATGTAAAATAAAATTAACCTAAAATAAAATAAAATAAAACTAAATAAAAGCTAAACCTAAAATAAACCAAAAAAAAATAAAATGAAAAATAAAACCTAAACCATAAACTAAAATAAAATCTGAACCTAAATAAAATAAAATAAACCTAAACCTAAACTAAAATAAATAAAACCCTATCTAAACCAAAAAAACTAAATTTAATCCTAAACCTAAACTAAATAAAATAAAATAAACTAAAATAAACCTAAATTTAAACTTAAAAATAAAACTTAAAATAAAAACCTAAAATAACCTAAAAAAATAAGATAAAACCTAAACCTAAACCAAAGAAAAAAGAAAACCTAAGCCTAAAAATAAAAATAAAACTAAACTAAGAAATAAAATAAACTTAAACCTAAACCTAAACGAAAAAATAAATAAAAACTAAAAGCTTAAACCATAAACCTATAATAAATTAACTAAACTAAATAAAATAATAAAAATAAAATAAACTAAAATAAATAAATAAACTAAATAAACTTAAAATTACAAGTTTACTTAATGTAAAAAAAAATAAAAAAAATAAAAAATAAAACAATAACAAACCCTAACCCTAAATCCAAACTAAACGACTAAATCTACAAACCTAAACCCTAAACCCTAAACCCTAAAACACTAAGCTTAATCCTAATCCCTAAACCTAAATTATAAAGGCTAAACCCTAAATCCTAAACCTAAACCCTAAAACCTACAACCATAAACCCAAACCTTAAACACTAAACCATAAACCCTAAACCCTAAAACCTACAAAACTAAAACTAAAAACAAACCATAAACCCTAATATGAGCCTTCTATCACATTTCCTTATTATCATACTCATATTATATTATTTCCTTCTACCTTTTTTGTCGTATTGATGACTTCTAATCTCTCTCTCATTATAACTTTGGGTGTTTTCTCTTTTATCTTGGGGTTTGCTCCATATTACCAAGCACTCTTACAATCATCAGAGCATTGGCCTTAACCTTCCTTTAGCCTATTATGTTAATCATCTTGTATCTTTTGATTGCTTTAATGTTTTCTTTTGCTCTTGGATGTACTTAGATGGGGATTTACTCCTTAGGTGATTGTAGCTCTTTGAAATAGTTTGAGTTTATCCCCTTTAAGGACCTTATAACCCTTTTTTTGTGGCAATAAAATACCCCCGCATCATGGGGTTTCCCCAAAAAAAAAAAGCTAAACTAAATAAAACCCAAAAATAAAATAAATAACAAAACCTAAACATAAATAAAATAATAAAAATAATAATAACCTCAACTAAAACCCAAACTTAAACTTAAACCTAAACCCTAACCAAAACCCTATTCCCTAAAATCCAAAACCCTAAACCCTAAACCCTTAACCCTAAACCCTAAACCCTAAAACCAACAACCTTACATCCTAAACCCTAAACCCCAAACCTTAAACCCAAACCCTAAACCCTAAATAATGAACCTAAACCCTAAAACCTAAACTAACCCCAGAAATAAATAAAACCTCAAAAAAAAAACTTAAATGAGGCTAGTTATTACGGTGGTGGTGGGGATCTAGATGTCTTTGGTGGATATGGAGGTGGTGGTGGGCTTGTGGTTCTAGAGGGGAGGAGTGATAGAGGTTATAGTCATGATGGTGGTGGAGGGAGAGATCGAGGATATGATGGTGGGTTCCGCTTCTTGAGAAGTTGGGGTGGTTTTGATTGGAACTAGAAGGCGAGAACGATTTGATCATTTGCTTATGGAACTGTGTCTTTACAAGAGATATGATTTTAGTTATCTAGACTTTTATTTTACTTTATGCATGCTCATTTTGGATCTATGTCATAAACTACGTCTTAAAAAACTTGGTGTGTTACCGGTTGATAAAAGAAGAACAATTTATTATCTATTAAGGAAAAAAACCAAAAACCCTAAACCCTAAACTAAAACATAAACCCAAAACCCAAAACCTAAAATCTAAACCCTAAACCCTAAATCCTAAACTTTAAACACTAAAAAAAATTAAAAAAAAAACTCTAACCATAAAACCCTAAACCCTAAACCCTAATCCTTGAACCCTAAAACCTAAACCTAAACTAAATAAAACCAAAAAATAAAATAAATTAAAAAACCTAGAGCTAAATAAAAAAATAAAATAAAATAAAAACCCAAACTAAACCCTAAACCTAAAATTAAAATAAAATAAAAAATACAAACTAAACTAAAATAAAATAAATAAAAACCTAAAATAAAATAAAAAAAAATAAAACTAAAAATAAAAATATATAAAAAACTAAATGAATAATAAAATAAAATAAACCTAAATAAAATAAAATAAAAAAACTAAATAAATACCTAAACAAAAAAAATAAACCAAAATAAATAAAAAAATTAAACTAAACCTAACACTAAAAACTTAAAACTAAAATAAAAAAATTAAATAAACCTAAACCTAATCTAAAATAAACTAAACTAAAATAAATAAATTGTAAACTTAAACCTAAAATAAACTAAAACTAAACCCTAAACTAAATAAAATAAAATTAACTAAAATAAACCTAAACCTAAACTAAAAAGAAAATCTAAAAATAAACCTAAATTAAAACCTAAAACCTAAACTTAAAAAAACAAAATAAAACCTAAACCTAAACTAAAATAGAAAATAAAACCTAAACTTAAAAATAAAATAAAAATAAAACTAAACTAAAAATAAGCATAAACTTAAACCTAAACCTAAATAATAAACTAAAATAAAAACCTAAACAAAATAAATAAGCCTAAAATAACAATAAATCTAAATAAAAAATAAATAAAAATAAATAAAAATTAAACTAAAAAAACATAAACCTATTGGTTTACTTAATTTAAAATGGACCTAAACTAAAACTTGGACCCTAAACCTAAAACATAAACCCTAAACCCTAAAATAAAAAAAATAAAATAAATAAAACCATGAACCATAAAACTAATCCAAACCCTAAGCCTGGGCCCTAAACCATGATCCTACACTAAACCCAAAACACTAAACCATAAATCAGAATACTAAACCTAAACCAAACTAAATACCCTAAACCCAGGCCTAAACACTACACTAAACCTAAACCCTAAACCCCTAATACCTACACAAAACCCTATACTCTAAAACCCTAAACCTTAAACCCTAAACCATAAACCCTACCACATACTAAACCCTAAACACCTAAAACATAAATCTAAAAATAAAATAAAACTAAAACTCAACTAAAAATAAACCTAAACCTAAAACATAAACCTAAAAAATAAACTAAAAAAATAAAAAAATGAAAAAATAAAACCTAAAATAAATAAACCAAACTAAATAAAAATAAAAAATAAACCTAAATCAACTAGTTCACTTAATTTAAAAAATCCTAAACCCTAAACCTTAAACCAACAATACTAAACCTACAACTCTAAACCATAAACTCGAAACTTACAACCCAAAACCCTAAACCCTAAACCTTAAACCCACAAACTATAAACCCTAAACCCTAACCTAAAACCCTAAACCCTAAAGCATAAACTCTAAAACCCTAAACCCTAAAACCCTAAAAAAAACATATGCCTAAAGTAAAAATAAATTAAAAATAAACCTAAACCTAAAAACCTAGTAAACCTAAACCTAAACCTAAACCCTAAGAATGGATAGAACCTTGATGAGAAAATCACTCAACCATGCTAAGTCTAGATCGTGGTGGAGAAAAGGTAGAGGCGGGTTATCATCGGTGGTGGGGATCTAGAGGTGGTGGTGAGTAGTAGTGGTTATCCAGGATGGAAGAGAAATGAATGTTACAGATGTGGTGGTGACGGTGGGAGAGATCGAGGATATGATGGTGGATCCCACTACTCGTGAGGCCAGGTAGTTATGAGAATTGGGCGAAGAATGGTGATCCGATCTGTTGCTTATGGAACTGTGTCTTTACAGTAGAGACGGTTCTAGTTATGTAGAGTTTTTGATTTGCTTTATGCATCCTCAATTTTGATATATGTCATCGCGTGCGTCTTAGAAAATTTGGTGTGTTACTTGGTTAATAAAATCAAAAAGAAGAAATGTTTAATCTGAATTTGTTCTCTATTAAAAAAAACCAAAAACCCTAAAACCTAAACTAAAACTTTAACCCTAAACCTAAAACCTAAACCCTAAACTAAACCCTGAACCCTAAACTTAAAACCTAAAAACCCTAAACATTAAACCTTAAACCTAAACCATAAAATAAAAAATATAAAAATATAAAAAAAACCCTAAAGCCTAAACCTAAAACCCTAAATCCAAAACCTAAACCCTAAACCAAACCATAAACCTAAACCCTAAACCATAAAATCCTAAAAAAACCTAAACCTCTGATAAACCTAAACCCACCCTAAACTAAACCCTAAAACCTACCTTACCCTGTGCCCTCCCCAAACCCTAAACCTACCACAATCTCTAAACTCTAAAACCTAAAACCTAAACTAAATACCTAATTAAATAACCTAAATAAATAAAATAAAACCTAATCCTAAACCTAAAATAAATATAATAAAAATAAAACTAAACTAAAATAAAATAAATAAATAAACTAAAATAAAATATAATAAACTTAAAATAAAACCTATAAAATAAAACTAAATGTAAAATAAAATAAAATAAACCTAAAATAAAATAAATAAAACTTAAAACCTAAACCTAAAAAAATTCATCCTAAAAATAATTAAATAATGAACCTAAACCTAAACTAAGAAAACCTAAACCTAAACTAAAATAACTAAACTAAAACTAAAGCTAAACCTAAAACTAAACATAAATGCTAAATATAACTAAACCTAAACTAAAATAAACTTAAAATAAACCTAAAATAAAATAAAACCTAAACTAAACCTAAAAAATAAAAATAAAACCTAAGCTTAAAAAAATAAAATAAAAATAAAACTAAACCAAAAATAAACATAAACCTAAACGTAAACTTAAATAATAAACTAAAATAAAAACCTAAACTAAAGTAAATAAACCTAAAAAATATAAACTAACTAAATAAAAATAAAAAATAAACATAAATAAAAATGAAATAAAATAAAATAAAATAAAGAAAAAATAAACAAAATAAATTAAATAAACTTAAACCTATCTTTGCTTTATTAAAAAAACCTAAACCCTAATTCATAAACCCTAAACCTTAAAAATAGACCCAAAACCCTAAACTGCAACCATAAACCTAGACCTTATCTAAACCCTAAACCCCTAACCCTAAACCCTAAATCCTAAACCTTAAGCCCTAAAGCCCTAAACCCTAAACTCTAAACTAATCTTAAACCATAAATCCTAAACCCGATGGTTAGGGTTAGTGTTTAGGGTTTATTAGGGTTTAGGGTTTAGGGGCAGGTTATGGTTTAGTTTAGGGTTTAGGGTTAGTTTTAGTTTAGGGTTTAGGGTTTAGGATTTAGGGTTTAGGGTTTAAGGTTTGGGGTTTACAGTATCTAGTTTTTTTTAAAACAAAAATTTGGTAAACAAGTTTGTTTATGTTTATAAAGTTTATTTTTTATTTATTTTAGCTTATTTTATTTTTTATTTTTTTAGGTTTATTTTTTTATTTAGTTTAATTTATTTATGTTAGTTTAGGTTTTTAATTTTAGTTTATTTTTTTGTTTAGGTTTAGGTTTATGTTTATTTTTAAGTTTAGTTTTATTTTTAATTTATTTTTTAAGTTTAGGTTTTATTTTATTTTAGTTTTTTAGGTTTATTTTTTTTATTTTTTTTTAGTTTAGGTTTTAGTTTTATTTTAGGTCCATTTAAGTTTATTTTATTTTATTTAAATTATGGTTTTGGGTTTAGTTTATCTTATGTTTAGGTTTAAGTTTTATTTATTTTAGTTTAGTTTATTTTGTTTAGTTTAGGTTTACTTTATTTTTTTTTGTTTATCTTAAGTTTAGGTTTTAGTTTAGGTTTATTTTATTATATTTAGGTTTATTTTTTAGGTTTAGGTTTTATTTTGCTTTTATTTTATTTTATTTTATTTTAGGTTTATTTTATTTTTAATTTACATTTAGTTTTTATTTTATTTAGGTTTTTTATTCTTAGTTTTATTTTATTTTTCAGTTAAGTTTAGGTTTTTATTTATTTAATTATAGTTTAGATTTTATTATTTATTTTTTTATTTTTGGGTTTCAGTTTATGTTTAGGTTTTCATTTTATTTTATTTATTTATTTTATTTTTGTTAAAGTTTATTTATTTGTTTTCTTTTTAGGTTTTATTTAGTATAGGTTTAGTTTTTAGGTTTTTAAGTTTTTAGTGTTTAGGGTTTAGGGTTTAAGATTTTTTAGCAATTTTATGGTTTTTTTTTTTTGCGTTTAGGGTTTTAGGTTAATTTAGGTTTAGGGTTTAGGTTAGTGTGGTTTAAATTTTTTTTTTTGAATATGTAAATCGGTAGGTTTATTTAGTATATTTAGTTAATTTTATTTATTTAAGTTTAACATAATTTTATTTTTATTTAAGTTATTTTTTATATTTCTTTAGTTTAGTTTATTTAATTTAGGCTTATTTATTTTTAGTTGGTTTTTTATTTTTAGTTTATATTTCAAGTTTTGGTTTAAGTTTAGGTCTATTTTTTTTGGTTGAGTTTTATTTTTATTTTATTTTTTTTTAGGTTTATTTTTCTTAAGTTTATGGTTGAGTTTTATTTTTTATTTTTTTTAGGTTTAGGTTTAAGGTTATTTTAGGTTTAATTTTAGGTTTAGATTTTAGTTTGGTTTGGTTTATTTTAGTTTATTTTATTTTATTTATTTTAGGTTTGGGTTTAGGTTTAGGTTTAGGTTTAGGTTTAGTTTATTTTGGATTAGCAGGTTTTATTTATTTTAGTTTAGTTTATTTTAGTTTAGGTTTGGTTTATTTTATTTTGTTTATTTTATTTATTTTGGTTTATGTTTTCCTTTAGTTTAGTGTTTGGGTTTTATTTTATTTATTTTTTGGTTTTTTTAGGTTTTATTATTTCATTTTATTTTATTTTATTCTAGGTTTATTTTTATTTTATGTTTAGTTCTTATTTTATTTAGGTTTTATTCTTATGTTTATTTTATTTTTTATTTTAGTTTAGGTTTTTTATTTATTTTAAATTTTTTTAGTTTATCTTTTTTTAGGTTTAGGTTTAGGTTTACTAAATTTTATTTTATTTTATTATATTTATTTTATTTTGTATAGGTTTTTTTATTTTATTTTTTAGGTTTTATTTAGTATAGGTTTAGGTTTTTAGGTTTAGGGTTAGCATTAGGGTTTTGGGGTTTAGGATTTTGGGTTTGGGTTTAGGGTTTAGGGTTAGGGTTTTATGTTGGTTTAGGTTTAGTGTTTAGGGTTTAGTTTAGGGTTTAGGGTTAACAGGGTTTATAGTTAGTTTGGGGTTTAGCTGCTAGTTTAGTGTTTTAGCCCTAAAAAAGCCTAAATCCTAACTAACCCAAAACTCTAAGTCTTAAAACCCTAAACCCTAAACAAACCCTAAACCCTAAGTTAACCCTAAACCCTAAACCATAAACACTAAACCTTAAAAACAACCCAAAGCTAAAACCTTAACACTAAAATAAAACCCAAGCTAAACACTAAACTCAAACCCTAAACCCTAAACCATAAACCCTAAAACCTAAAATCTAAACCTAAACTAAATAAAACCTAAAAAAAATGTAATAAGAAAACTTAATCCTAAATAAAATAAAATATAAACCTAAAAAAACCTACACCTAAAAAATAAATAAAACTAAATTGAAATAAAATAAATAAAACCTGAACTTAACTAATAAATAAAATAAACCTAAAATAAAAAAAACTAAAAAAATCAAAATAAAATAAACCTAAAATAAAATAAAATAAAACTAAATAAAACCTAAACCTAAAAAATAAACCTAAAAATAAAGAAAATTAAAACCTAAACCATAAACTAAAAAAAACCTAAACCTAAAATAATCAAAATGAAATAAACCTAAACCCAAACTAAAATAAACTAAACTTAAATAAATAAAACTACACCTAAACCTAAAATAAAGTAAACCTAAAACCTAAACTAAAAAAAAAAAAATAAATAAACCTAAACTTAAACTAAAAATAAAACCTAAAAAATAAATTGAAAATCTAAACTAAAACTAAAAATAAAACATAAATGTAAAAAATAAAATAAAAATATAACTAAATTAAAAATAAATATAAACCTAAACCTAAATCTAAACCTAAAATAAAATAAAATAAAAACCTAAACTAAAATAAATAAACATAAAATAAATAAACTAAATAAAATAAAAAAAAAAATAAGCGTAGATAAATAAAAAAAATAAAATAAACTAAAATAAATAAAAATAAGCTAAATAAACTAAATATACTTAAACTATCGATTTATTTAATTTAAAATACTTAAACCCTCAACCCTAAATCCTAAGCCCTAAACCCTAAACCTACAACCCTACACCTTAAAAGGCCCTAAACCCTAAACTATAAATCCTAAACTAACCCTAAACCCTAAACCATTAAACCCTAAACCTAAACCCAAAACCCCAAATCATAAAACCTAAACCTTAAGAATGGGCAGAACCTTGACGACAGGAACATCACAGTCAACTAGGGTCAATCTAGATTTGGCGGTGGAGATGAAGGTGGAGGTGGCGATTATCATAAGGGTGGTGGGGGATCTGGAGATGGTGGTGGATATGGAGGTGGTGGTCGGAGTAGTGGCGGTTATAGAGGTGGGATGAGTGATGGAGGTTACAGTCGTGGTGGTGGTGGAGGGAGAGATCAGGGATACGATGTTTGATCCTGCTACTTGAGAGGCGGGGGTGATTTTGATAGGAACTTGAGAAACTAAAGAATGGCTTATCCGATCTGCTTCTTATGGAACTGTGTCTTAAAGTAGAGACGGTACTATTTATCTTGGGTTTTTGCTTTATTCTATGGGTACTCATTTTTTATCTATGTCGTCGCTTATGTCTTAGAAAACTTGGGGTGCTACTTGGTTGATCAAATTGAAAAGAAAAAAATTTTGAATCTAAATTTGGTCTTTGTTAAAAAAACTTAAGAAACCCTAAACATAAAGATAAACCCTAAACCTAAAACCTAAAACCTAAAACTTAAACAACCTAAACCCAAACCTAAATCCTAAATCCTAAACCCTAAAACTCTAAACCCTAAACCCTAAACCCTAAACTCTAAAACCCTAAACCTTAAACTCTAAACCCTAAACCTAAAACCAACTGTAACTCCAAAAACCTACAACCCTAAGCCATAAACCCTAAATCCCAAACCCCATACCCTAAACCCTAAACCCTAAACTAGCACTAAACTAACCCTAAACACTAACCCTAAATCCTAAACCCTAAACATTGAATAAAGTTGTCATTAGGAGTAGATCTAAAGATTGACCTAATCCTAACTTTGTTATGGTAGATAAAGAAAATGTCTTCAAGAGACTTTCACTATTAGAGATTTGAATACCTAAACCCTAACCCTAAATCATATCATAATACCATATATTATAGTATAATGTAGCATCATATATTTTAGCATGTAGTGATGTGTTTTTGGATGTTATAAGATGTTTTGAAATGTTTTAGTATATTATGGTATTGTGCCCTATAGTCTATATTAATATAAATCATAAAAATATTGATTTAATAAATTAGATGATGAAATTTGTTAAATTTGAAGTGGGAATTAGGTTGTAGTACCAAAGGTGTCTTTACTTGTTGTCTAAAAGTAAGATTTTATGTTCAAACTAAATATTATATGTTGTCGCATAGTATAGCATCATATATCATAATATATTATTCTGCATATTTTAAATTATTTTAGTATTTTGCAATCATGCGTCAAGCCTCTAGCATTATTTATAAAATGTTGATTTAGGCTTTAAAATGGTAGAATTTGGCCAAATTCATAATAGGTATAGCATGGCATCATAATATATTATTTCAATTTAAAATATGTAAGTGATACGACTAAAATATATAGTTTTTTATTGTTTAGACTAATTTTATGATTTTTTCTTAAGCAATCCCTTGTGATTTAATATGCAAATATAATATAATAAAATATGTTATAGTGTATTATAATATAGGATGCCATAACATAGTGTAGCATCAGGCATTATAGCATACTATTGTGTATTACTACTTATTTTCTTAGCATATATTAGTTTGTTATTATATGATGTAGTAGAGTTTGTCGGTATAATTCATAATATCTTGATTTATAGTGAGATGATGGGATTTGGCCAAATTTAAGGTAAGCTTTAGGGAACATCATTGAGGGTGTGCTATGGTGTGTCATTTAATCAAAAGATTAGAATTTTTCATCCAAAATAAATATTTATTTTTCAACCAATTTCTATAAGTTTTTTCCTTAAAGTGCTTCATTTTAAGGTGTAATGTAAGCTAATATATTATATGATAGCATATTAAAATATAATGTACATAACAATATAACGTCACATTAATATAAATGTAGTAGTGTCTTACTAAATGTTACTGTACATTTTAGGATGTTTTACTTTTGTTATAATACATTGGTATTCATCGCTATATGGCTCAAGTGTCACCTCCAAAGGAATCTACTATTGAGAAGAGTTGGATGGTATGCTAACTATATAAAACTCATCCTATGAACTAGATTCTATGTCTATATGGATAGTAGGTGTACTCCTAGTATGAGATAAATCCTATTGGGTAGCCAATAAGGAGATTTTTCACCCCAGGGACTGTCTCTAAACTGGCCTCTTTCTCTGCCTAGTGGAGGTCAAGTCATTTTACCCATATGTTCGAATGGAGTAATGAACCGTGGGTGGAATCTAATGTCATGCTCCACTTCCTCCTCTAAGTCTATTTCCACTCCCTTTTATTTTCCTTTTCATTTTCTCTTTTCTTTTCCTTTTCTTTTTCTTTCTTTTTTTCTTTAATTTTTAAGCTTTGGTAGTAAGTTGTATTCTCATATATGCCGACCTCATGAACTGTAAATGGCTTGAGATCTCCTTTGACACGATGACAATCCCACCTCTCATAAACTTCAAACACACAAATATAGAGCGGATGGAACTATGTTGTTCACATGTATCCATGGTCTCCCAAGCAAAGCGTTGAAAGATGTATCCAAGTCTATAATGTGAAACTTGGCTTGATCTTGTCATCTATCTCCAAGGGCAACACTATGGAGCCTAAGGCCTATTGACCTCACTTCTCGAGTGTGGATTCAATCTTCCCATCTTAGACTTAAGAGTCTTCTAGACACTGAGACTTCTTTAGTCATAAGACACTTCTAACAAGTAAGTAAACACTTAACCTAAGCCTAAAGACTTAGAAAGGTTAACTATGGGATTTGTTGCATGATTAGGATAATCCACCTATCCTACAACCCAAATCCAATCAATGTTCACCTTCTCAAACCAAACCTCAAGTTCAATTCAAACATCAAATTCAAATGCAAATCCAAACCCTAATTTTAAAAACCAAATGATTGAAGCCCATGATCAAATCCAAACTTGAAACCCTTCCTAAGTCATATGACCTATCCCATGGACTTAGCCAAATCTTAATCAAAATCATTCCAAAATCAATTGATTTTCTCATAATCAATTTATATCTTCAATCATCTTCCTTAATATAAATCAGATCTACATTCAAATGATCAAATCCAAATTAAGCTAAATCAAATTCAATCAAAACTCTTCCTAAGCCACGTGACCTATCCCATGGACTTAGCTAAATCTTAATCCAAATCAAGTCAAATTCAATTGATTTTCTCACAAATCAATCATATTTTTAATAATCTTCACAAATTTAAATGAAATATACATTTAAATCATAAAACTAAATCAAACCAAATCAAAATCCAAACCTAAGCCACATGGCCCAACTCCATGGACTTAGCCAAATTATTTCATACCAAAACCCTAATTCAATTGATTTTCTCATGAATCAATCATACCTTCAATCATATTCACAAATATAAATGAAATCTACAATCATCAAAGCCAAACTGAAATCAACCCAAGTCAAACCCAACTTAACCCTTTTGACTTGAAATGTTCAGATGAACCAAAACCCATTTGAACCAAAGACAATTGCAGTTGAATTTATATATTAATCCTAAATCCATATATAAACTCAATTAAATCAAACTCAACCCAAAATCAACCCAACTAAACCATATTGGTCCACTTGACCCAGAGTGGCCAATTTGACCAATTTAAGCCAAGTTCTAATATACCCAAATCGATTGAACCAAGCCCATCAAAACCTCCCATCATGACTGTTGATCACCCTAAGTTGATCGTTATCACAAATTAGGTCAAATAAAGTCAACTTGGTCATTTGACCAAGTCAACCCCTTAACCCATATGAACCCAAACTATCCAAATTACAACCTAAGCCAAATCCCTTGAAACTAATGATTCTTACCAAATCAAAATCAATATTTGAATATGACTTGACCTTCAATTGAGTCAAACCAAGCTCAATTGGTTCTCTTTATCCAAGTTGGCCCAAATTGACCTAAAATACCAAATTGAATGCAACCAATGGCTTATGTTCATTCTAAATTGATTATTGAATTTTACCAAAGCTATGATTGGACCCAATTAAATTGACCTACTTAGCCCAAATTGACCTAAAGGTTCAAGTTGGCCTAAATCAAAACTAGATCCGAATTAATTGAAACCAAAGACTACAATCATCTTCAATTGGTCAACTAAACCCAAACCAACACCCAATCCAAGCCAATTTGGCCAATTTGGTAAAATTGGTCAACTTATTTGTCCCAAATGAATTCAAATGAGCCAAAATCAAATCTAAGCCAAACTAAACCAAACATATTGAACCAAAACATCCCAAATGATCATATGAACTTGACCTAACCCTTGGTTTGACCCAATTTGACCAATTGGTCAACTTGTCCCAACCAAACTCAGTTTGACCTAAATGAGTCAAAGCAGCCAAACTAACAAATTAATTCCAACTAACTTGAAATTTATGCTAGCCCACTTTTGGCTCATTTCAAATCTGCCCAATTCAAATCAATGCCAAATGATCATTCTACCCTTAGGTCAAGGACATCACATTAGATAAATCACCCATGTAAGTGGTCATTTATATTCCTTGGCCACTTGGTACTCTCCCAATGGTCCACCTAGGACCTTTCTAACGACCAAAGAGGTGGTTGAGTCGGCCATGACCCAAAAGAGGTGAAATCACCTTACCCTCCCCATTGGACCATTTAAAACCCATAGGACACCCATGATTCCTCCTTGGCAGCCACCTCCACACCTTCAACCAACAAAGCTGAGCCAACTCACCTCCTCCTTACCTCCCAAGACTCCCTGAGATGGCCGAACGGCCATAAGAAGCCAAACTAGATCCCACTATCCAATTAAGATTAAGGGGGCTCGTTTCCACTCAAACACACACAAAAATCATTCCTTAGAGCCCTAGCTACCCAAGACGAGCCTCTAGAGCCATTCCCTAAGCTCCCAAGCTCATTCCTCAATCAGAAAATGCTAGTCCTGTCTATCCCAAAGTAAGACACTCCCTCTCTTTCATCATCAAACTAACTAACTGCACCTTCTCATTGTTATGAATCCTTGGGCAAAAATGGGTTTGGAGCTTTTTTTGAAAAAATTTCATCTCCATGTGATCTTGGATCCTTTGTTGATATTTGAGGTAGATAAAAGGTTGAGAAAAAATGGATCCGGATCAAGTGATGAGCATTGTGGCGATCCATTCTCCTCACTGTGACATTAGATGCATTCCATCCTCGCATGATCAGAATGACGGCCATGATTAGATGCGCGGATTGATCGATTTAATCCTATTAAGCGTGAGATTAATCATTCTAATCTTAGATCGGATGGCATGAAAATCACATCCCCACCACAAGGCACTAAGTCGATAAGTTTTAAGTACTAATGTGGCACCGTGGAAAGTGCGTCGTGTCGATGCCATGTGGCCAACATGATTATGCTTTAATTCAAGCTTAATTAATCATTTTTTTAGGACTAAAATTTTTAAAATTATAAAAATCATAGACAAATCAAAAATTAGAAATAAATACTCATTTTAAAGGTATTTCAGGAGAATTAATTAAAATTATCTTAACTAATTTTGAATAGTAATTGGTTTAATTACAAAATTAATTAGCTTAATTACTTTTTAATTACTTGAGCAATTAATTCTAAATTTTATAGGTTAACTTAATGGGATGACATCTGCTCCCATATTTTTCTTGTTTATTTCTCATTTAATTAAGAAAATTGACTAATTAAACTTTAACTACTATTTTAAGTTAATTAATGATTAATTAATCCTGAATTAATAAATTAGTTAATTAAGTTTCTAATCATTGTTCAATAGTAAGTGAACAAAAGAATAGGGTTGGGACCCTTTTCATTAAGTTCATTTTACCCTTTTAAAATGAAATTAATTAAGATCTAACTAATTAATTAAATCACTTAATCAAATTGAAATTATAATCATCGACCTTAATTAAATCATGGGGTAGATCTTTAGGTGTTTAATAACCTAAACGAGTTTAATGAAATTATGGTTAGTCCACATGTGTGGGAAAACTATAAGAGTAATTAATTAAGTCCCTTAATCTAATTAACTATTAATCATGAGCCAAGTGCATTAGGCCCCTTTTATTTCCTAGGATCATTACAAGTTTATTTTTTATGCATATCATGTTGGTTCATAATTATTTATTTAATTAATTTAAGGTGACATAGGTAAGGGTAATTAATTCATCTAATTAAGGGTTCAACTTAATTAACCCATAAATCAACTTAATTACATTTCTTTAAGTTAAATCAAATCACTAATATGGGAATTGGTTTAAAACAGCAAGTGATGATTTCTCTTCTTCTCTTTAACTCAAATCAAATCCAAAACTTAATTAATAAAGAAGCTTTGGTTTGCTTTAAATAATCTTATTTGATTTTATTATCCTAAGAACTAGTTTGGTTCAATGAATCACATGCTTATATTTGATTGTCCTCTTTCCAATCATGTTAAATTTGGTATGTCATTTGAATTCATGCATCCATCTTTTCAAAATCAAGTAAAGTAAAATGGATTTCCTTTATATAAGCTTCCATGTGTTGATTTAATTTAATATATGTGTGGCTATTATCACTATTAAATCCAATTGTATTTTTCAAAAGCTTATAAATGAATATTAATATAAGTTTTGTTACTAGTTATAAATAAATAAGAAATGCATGTGCTTATAGCGTAAGTGTATGAATATCGAGTTCTCTTTCGCCTATTCATGTGTTGATTTATAAATAATTGAATGGTAATGGGTATATAGTATGGACATCCTCGAGAACACGAGGCTCTAGCTAGCCCCAAGGAGGTCATTTGATTACCTCACTTCCCTGGTTTATTACTAGGTTAATGAAATTGAGAAGAAGAAACATTGATTCTAAATTTATTCTATGTTCAAAAAAAAATAAAACAAAACCCTAAACCCTAAACTAAAACCTGAACCCTAACCCTAAAACCTAAATCCTAAACCCTAAACCCTAACTCTAAACCCTAAACCCTAAACCTTAAAACCCCACCTAAACCGTAAACCCTAAACCCTAAACCCTACCTAAACTCTAAATAAACCTAATAATAAATAAAAAAAACCTAAACCTAAATAAATTAAAAATATAAAATAAAATAAACTTAAACTATAACCTAAACTTAAACTAAACCTAAACCTAAAATAAAATAAAATAAAAAATAAAATAAAATAAAATTAATAAAACCTAAACTAAATTGAAAATAAAATAAACTTAAAATAAAAGACCTAAATAAAATAAAAAAATAAAACCAAAAACAAAATAAAATATAATAAAAATTCTAAACCTAAACAATAAAAAAATAAAATAATAAAAAAATAAACCTAAACCCTAAAAAAAATAAACCTAAAATAAACAAAATAAAATAAACATAAACCTAAACTAAAATAAATAAACCTAAACCTAAACCTAAAATAAACTAAACCTAAACCCTAAAATAAATAAAATAAAATAAACTAAAATAAACCAAAACTAAAAAAAAAACCTAAAATAAACCTAAAACCTAAAACCTAAACCTAAAATAAAATAAAACCTAAACCTAAAATAAAAATAAAACGTAAACCTAAACAAAATAAAAAACTAAATTAAAGATAAACATAAACCTAAACCTAAACCTAAATAAACTAAAATAAATAACTTAAACTAAAATAATCCTAAAATAAATAATACTAAAATAAAATGTAATAAATAAATAAATATAAAATAAAACTAAAATAAATAAATATAAACTAAATAAACCTAAACCTGTTGGTTTGTAATTTTTTTTAAAATCTTAAACCCTAAACTCTAAAAATAACCCTAAACCACCTAAACCCCTAGCTAAACCTAAACCTTATCCATCTTGTGCTAAATGTGAACAGAGCCCTACCAGAAAACCTAAACCCTAAAGCCTAATGTCTACCCTGGGCTAAACCCTTAAACTTCCACCAAACCCTAAACCCTAAACCCTAAACCTAAACCCTAAACCCTAAACCCTGAGCCTAAACCCACAAACCCACTCATAAATAAAACCCTAAACCCTAAAACCCTAAACTGGCCTAAACCCTAAATTTAAAACTGGCGTGAACTAAATAAAACCTAAAAATAAAAATAAAAAAAACCCAAACATGATAAAATAAAAAAAATAAAATAAAATAAAACTAAACTAAAGCCTAAATCTAAACCTAAAATGAAATAAAATAAACTAATAAATATAAACTAAAATAAAACAAATAAAACCTAAACTAAACTAAATTAAACAAACCTAAGAATAAAAGACCTAAAGAGAAATAAAATAAAATAAAACCTGAACCTAAAATATAAGCCTTAAAATAAAACCTAAAATAAATAAAAATAAAACTAAATCTTAAAGCAAAAAAACCTAAACATAAAATAAAACAAATGAATAAAATAAAATAAACCTAAACCTAAACTAAAATAAACTAAACTAAAATAAATAAAACCTAAACCTAAACTTAAACTAAATAAAATAAAATAAACTAAAAATAAACCTAAACTTAAACTAAAAAATAAAACCTAAAACGTAAACCTAAAAATAAAATAAAACCTAAACCTAAACCTAAAAGTAAAACAAACCTAAAACTAAAATAAAATTGAAAACTCACCTAAAAATAAACCTAAACCTAAACTAACCTAAAATAAACTAAAATGAAAACCTAAACTAAATTAGTAAACCTAAAATAAATAACTAAAATAAATAAAATTAACCTATAAAATAAATAAATAAATTCAAAAAATAAATAAAACTAAATAAACCTAAACCTGTCGGGTTTGCTTGGTTTTTTTAAAATACTGACCCTAAACCCTGACCTGCACCTCTAAACCTAAACCCTACCTCCTGCCCCTACTGATCCTCCTAAACCATGACCCTGACCTTACCACAGGCCCTGACCACTGACCTGACCACCCTAACCTGACCCTGGCCCTAAACTACCCTCCAACCATGGGCCCTTGGACCTCCATCTCCAGGCCACACAAAACCCTCCTGATCCTACTAAACTGACCATCCTGGGCCTATTTTAAACTCTGACTGACCACAGGCCAAACACTAAAACCTGAGCCCTAAAGCTGACACTAAACCTAAAGGCCTTAAACCCTAAACCTGGACTTAAACCCTAAACCTAAACCTACCTAAACCCTAGGCACTGGATCCAAACTATAAACCTTACCCTAAACCCTAAATGCAAACTCTCCATGACCTTATCCCAAACCCTGGGCCCTGGGCCCTGATGGACTACCATGGGCCCTAACCCTAAACCTCAGTATCCTGACCATACCCTAAAAGCTAAAACCTAAACATAAACTAAATAAAACCTAGAAATAAAATAAATAAATAAAACCTAAACTAAAATAAAATAAAAAAATAAAATAAAAACCTAAACTAAAACCTAAATATAAACCTAAAATGAGAATAAGAAAAACTAAACTAAAATAAAATAAATGAAAACCTAAACTAAACTAAAAAAATAAAAAACCAAAATAAAATAAAACTAAACTCAAAATAAACTAAAATAAAATACAAACTAAATAACCTAAACCTAAAAAAAATAAACCAAAATAAACCATAAAAATAAAGAAAGAATAAAACCTAAACCCTAAAAAAAAAATACATAAATTAAAAAAAATAAAAGTAAACCAAAACAAAAATAAACTAAACTAAAATAAATAAAACCTAAATCCTAAATAAAATAAAATAAAACCTAAACTAATCCTAAAATAAAAATTAAACCTAAACCTTGAAAATAAAATAAAATAAAAAACCTAAACTAAAATAATTAAACATAAAATAAATAAACTAAACAACAACAACAACAACAACAAGAACAAACCATTATCCCACTAAGTGGGGTTAGCTACAAGAATCCTTCTTCTCCATTGTGTCCTATTATGTGTCAAATTCTCATTCAATTCAGGTATACTAAGGTTATTTTTTATACATCTTAACCATGTCTTTTTAGGTCTACCTCTACCTTTCTTAACATAAGGAAAATCTAATGCATCTACTCTCTTAATCGGGTCATTGGACGGCCGAAGCTTTATGTGGCCAAACCATCTAAGGCCACTCTCTCTAATTTTATCTACCACTGGAGCTACACCAACATTTTCCTAAACATAGACATTTCACATTTTATCTCTAAGAGTAAAGCCACTCATCCACCTGAGCATCCTCTTCTCTACAACACCTAACTTAGTCTGATGCTTCTCTTTTATTGGCCAACATTTAGCACCATAAATCATTGCAGGTCTTACCACCATCTTATAAAATTTTTCCTTAAGCTTAAGTAGTACTTTTCTATCACACAATAGGATAGGCGCATTCCTACACTTCACCATCCAACTTGAATTCTACTAATAACATCTTCATCTATTTCACCATCATTTTGAACAATAGAGTCTAAATTTCTAAACCGCTCACTCTTTTTAATGACTTGTTCACCTAAAGTCACAACACTACCACTATAACATCTACAACTAAAATTACACTCCATAAATAAAATAAATTGAATAAAATAAAATAAACCTAAATAAAAAATAAAATAAAGTAAACTAAAATAAATAAAAAATAAACTAAATAAATCTAAACTTACCAGTTTACTTAATTTTTAAAAATAAAAAAAAATTAAAAATTAAAAATTTTCAAAAAAATCTAATCCTAACCCTAAACCCTAAACCCTATGCCTAAACCCAACCACAAACCCTAAACTCTAAAAAGCCTAAACCACAACCTGACCATAAACCCTAAACCTTAAACCCTACAAACCCCACCCTAAACAATAAATGCTAAACCCTAAAACATAAAACCTAAATCTAAGCTAAATAAAACTAAAATAAAATAAATAAAACATAAACCTCAAAAAATAAAAATAAAATAAAAAAAATAAACTAAAATAAACATTAAAATAAAATAAAATAAAAATAAAACTAACTAAAATAAAATAAATTAAAACATAAACTAAAAATAAAATAAACCCAAAACCTAAATACAATAAAACTAAAGAAAATAAAATAAAATAAACCTAAAATAAGATTAAATAAAATAAAAATAAACCTAAAATGGATAAAAGTAAAACCTAAACCCTAACTAAAAAAAGACCTAAACCTAAAATAAACTATACTTAAACTATAAACTAAATAACCTAAAAAAAAAAAAAAAACTTAAACCTAAAAAATGAAATAAAAATAAAACTAAACTAAAAAATAAACCTAAACCTAAACAATAAACTAAAATAAAAACTGAAACTAAAATTAATAAACTAAAAATAAATAAACTAAACTAAATAAAAATAAAAAACTAACCTAAATAAAAATAAAAAATACAATAAAATAAAATAAATAAAAAATAAAATAAATAAACCTAAACCTACCGGTTTACTAAATTAAAAAAAAAAGACTAAACCCTAAACCCTAAACCCTAAACACTAAACCCTAAAATTAACCTTAAACCTAAATTTAAAACCCTATACCATAAACCCTAAACCCTAACCCTAACCCTAAACACTAAACCATAAAAACCCTAACCCCTGAAGCCTAAACCCTAAACCCTAATCCCTAAACCAAAATTAACCCTAATCCTAAGATAACCCTAAACCCTAATCCCTAAAAACCCTAAATCCTAAAGCCTAAACACTAAACCCTAAACCCTAAATCCTAAAACCCTAAACCCTAAAACCCTAAACCCTAAAACAAAAACCATAAACCCTAAACCCTAAACCCTAAAAACCTAAAATAAATAAAAACCTTGATTAAACTAAAAATTAAAATAAAGCTAAGAATGAAAAACCTAAATAAAGAAAAAACTAAATGTAAAATAAAAATAAAATAAAATAAAAACTAAATAAAAATGTAAACTTAAAAAATAAACCTTAAAGTAAAACCTTTAAATAAATAAAAAATAAAACCCAAAATTGAAGAATGACTGATCCGATCTGCTGCTTATGGAACCGTGTCTTTACAGTAGAGACAGTTCTATTTATCTAGGGTTTTGATTTGCTATGCATGCTCATTTTATCTATGTCCTCTTGTGTCTTAAAAAACTTGGTGTGTTACTTGATTGATGAAATAAAAAAGAAAAATGTTGAATATGAATTTTTCTCTACTAAAAAAACCAAAACCTTAA
Source organism: Cymbidium sinense (assembly GCA_021442155.1). Classification (NCBI taxonomy): domain Eukaryota; kingdom Viridiplantae; phylum Streptophyta; class Magnoliopsida; order Asparagales; family Orchidaceae; genus Cymbidium; species Cymbidium sinense. The sequence continues at coordinate 117,157 of JAKCPB010000721.1, read as the reverse complement.
ACCCTAAAATAAAACCCGAACCCTGATCTAAAACTAAACTCCAAACCCTAAACCCTAAATCATAAAACCCTAAATCCTAAACACTAAACTTAAACCATAAAATCCTAAACCCTAAACCATATACCCTAAAACCTAAACTCTAAAGCCTAAACCCTAAACCCCAAAACTTAAACCTTAAACCCTAAACCCTAAACCCCAAACCCTCTACTAACCCTAAACCTTAAAAAGTTGAAAACCTAAACATAAAGTTAAGAAACCTAAAAATAAAGTTAATGAGAATTCTAAAGTAAAATAAAATAAAACCCTAAGCTAAAACCTAAACCTAAACATAAAGCTAAACTTAAACCTAAAAGAAAATAAAATAAAAATAAAACTAAAAGAAAATAAATTAAATAAAACCTAAACTAAACTAAAAAATAAAACCTAAATAAAATAAAACTAAACTAAAATAAAAATAAAATAAATCTAAATTAAAATAAACTAAAAACTAAATAAAAACCTAAACCTAAAAATAAACCTAAAAATAAAACCTAAAAATAAATAAATAATAAAACCTAAACCCTAAACTAAAAAAAACATAAACTTAAAATAAAATAAAATAAACCTAAACCTAAACTAAAATAAATAAAACCTAAACTTAAAATAAACTAAACCTAATCGTAAACCTAAACATAAAGTAAAATAAAATAAACCTAAAACTAAACTAAAAAATAAAAAACTAAAAATAAATCTAAAATAGAAACCTAAAACCAAAACTAAAAAAAAATTAAAAAAACTTAAACCTAAACCTCAAAATAATAAAATAAAACCTAAACCTAAAAAATAAAATAAAAATAAAACTAAACTAAAAAATAAACCTAAACCTAAACGTAAACCTAAAAAAATAAACTAAAATAAAAAACCTAAACTTAAATAAATAAACCTAAAATAAATAAACTAAACATATAAAAAATAAAAATAAACCTATATATAAATAAAAAATAAAATAAAATAAAATAAATAAATAAAAACTAAATAAACTAAATAACCCTTAACCTACTTGTTTACTTTAATTAAAAAAATTATAAATAAAAATATAAAACAAAAAACCCTAACCCTAAACCCTAATCCTCGAACCCTAATCCCTAAATATTAAAACCCTAAACCCTAAATCGTAAACCTAAAACCTAAACCTTAAACTAATCCTGAACCCTAATCTAACCCTAAACCCTAAACCTTAAACCCTAAACCCTAAATCCTAAATCCTAAACCCTAAACCCTAAACCCTAAAACCTTCAACCCTAAACCTTAAACTCTAAACCCCAAACCCTAAACATTAAACCCTGAACCCTAAAAACTTAAAAACCTAAACCTAAACTAAATAAAACTTAAAAATAAAATAAATAAAAAACCTAAACCTAAATAAAATAAAAAAATAAAAAAAAAAAATAAAATCCTAAACTAAAACCTAAACCAACACTTAAACCTAAACCTAAACATAAAAATAAAATAAAATAAAAAATAAAAACTAAACTAAAAAAACTAAACAAAATTAGAAAATAAAATAACCCAAAAAATAAAATACATAAATAAAATAAAAACTAAACATAAATAAAAATGAAATAAACCAAAAATAAAAAAAATAAAACTAAATAAAACCTAAACCTAAAAAATAAACCTAAAAAAATAAAAAAATAAAACCTTAACCCTAAACTAAAAAAAATAAACCTAAAATGAAAAAAAAACCTAAATCTAAACTAAAATAAATAAAACCTAAACACAAAATAAACTAATCCTAAACCTTAAACTAAATAAAATAAAATAAACTAAAAATAAACCTAAACCTCAACTAAAAAATAAAACCCAAAAATAAACCTAACATAAAAATTTAAACTTAAGCCTAGGTCTAAAAATAAAAAATAAAACCTAAACCTAAAAAATAAAATAAAAATATAACTAAACTAAAAAATAAGCATAAACATAAACCTAAACCTAAAAAATTAACCAAAATAAAAAATTAAAATTAAAATAAATATGTTAAACTAAATAAAAATAAAAAATTAACCTAAATAAAAAGAAAAAAATAAAATAAACTAAAATAAATAAAAATAAACTAAATAAATTAAACCTACCAGTTTACTTAATTTAAAAAAAATAAACAAACACTAAACCCTAAATGCTCAACCCTCAACCTTAAACCCTAAACCCTCAACCCTAAATCCTAAACCCTAAAACCCTAAACTTATAACCCTAAACCCTAAACCCTTATCCTAAACCCTAAACACTAAACCCTAACCCTAAACCTAACCCTAAACCATAAACCCTAAACCCTAAAACCTAAACCCTAAACCCTAAACCCTAAACCCTAAACCCTAAACCCTAAATCCTAAACCATAAACCTTAACCTTAACCCTAAACACTAAACACTAAACCCTAAACCCTAAAAACCCCTAAACCCTAAAGCCTAAATCTTAAACCTTAAACCCTAAACCCTAAACAAACCCTTAACCCTAAGTTAACCCTAAACACTAAAAACCCTAAAGCCTAAAGCCTAAACCCTAAACCCTAAACCCTAACCCTAAACCCTAAACCATAAAACCCTAAACCCTAAAACCCTAAACCCTAAACACTAAACCCTAAACCCTAAAACCTAAAACCTAAACATAAAATAAAGAAAAACATAAAAATAAAAATAATAAAACCTAAACCTAAAAAATATAATTAAAATAAAATTAACTTAAAAATAAACCTAAACCTAAACCTAAAGCTTAAAAATAAATTAAATAATAAACCTAAAGTTAAACAAATAAACCAAACTAAATAAAATTAAAAAATAAATTGAATTAAAAATAAAAAATATAATAAACTAAAATAAATAAAAATAAACTAAATAAACTTAAATCCAATGGTTTACTAAATTTAAAAAAAAAACCCTAAACCCTAAACCTAAACCTTAAACCTAAAACCCTAAACCCTAAACCCTTAAAAACCCTAAAACCCTAATCCCTAAACCCTTAACCCTAAACCCTAAACCTTAAACCCTAAACCCTAACCCTAACCCTAACCCTAACCCCTAAACCCTAATCCTAACCCTAACCCTAAACCATAAACCATAAACACTAAAACCTTAAACCTTAAACCCAAAACTAACCCTAAGCCGTAACCCCTAAACCCTAAAAACCCTAAACACTAAAGCCTAAAGCCTAAACCCTAAACCCTAGTCTAACTTTAAACCCTAAGCAAACCCTAAACTATAAATCCTAAACCCTAAATCCTAAACCCTAAACCATAAACCTTAAAATCCTAAACCCTAAACCTTAAACCTAAAACCCTAAACACTAAAACCTACAACCTTAGACCATAAAACCCAAACCCTAAATTCAAAACCTTAAACCCTAAAAGCCTAAAAACCTAAACCTAAACTAAATAAAACTAAAAAATAAAATAAATAAAAAACCTAAACCTAAATAAAATATGAAAATAAAATAAAATTAAAACTTAAACTAAAACCTAAACCAAAACCTAAAAATAAAATAAAATAATAAAATAAAAATAAATAAAAATAAATAAATTAAAACCTAAACTAAATGAAAAAATAAACCTAAGATTAAAAAACATAAATAAAATAAAAAATAAAAATAAAATAAAGATAAAATAAATTAAAAACTAAGTAAAAACCTAAACCTAAAAAATATACCTAAATAAACCTAAAATTAAAAAATAAAAAATAAAGCCTAAACTATAAATAAAAAAAACACTAAACCTAAAATAAAATAAAATAAACAACATATAATAAACCTAAACATAAACTAAAATAAACTAAATTAAATAAATAAAACTTAAAGCTAAACATAAAATAAACTAAACCTAAACCTCAACCTAAACTAAATAAAATTAAATAAACTATAAATAAACATAACCCTAAACTAAAAAAATAAAACCTAAAATTAAACCTAAAATAAAAACCTAAAACCTAAACCCAAGAAAATGAAATAAAAATCTAAACCTAGTCCTAAAAATAAAAATAAAAACCTAAACCTAAAAAATATAATAAAAATAAAACTAAATAAAAAAATAAACAAAAATCTAAATGTGAACATAAAAATAAACTAAAATAAAAAACCTAAACTAAAATAAATAAACCTAAAATAAATAAACAAAACTAAAAAAATTAAAAAATAAAATAAACTAAAATAAATAAATAATAAACTAAATAAACCTAAACCTACCAATATACTTAATTTTAAAAAAATAAAAAATTGAAAAATAAAAAAATAAAAAACCCTAACCCTATGCCCTAAACCATAAAACTAACCCTAAACCTAGACCCTAAACTCCAAACCTAAACCTAAACTTAAACCTAAAAAGCAAAAATAAAACCTAAACTTAAAAAAAAATAAGAAAAATAAAACTAAACTAAAAAATAAACCTAAAAAAAAACCTAAACTTAAAAAATAAACTAAAATAAAAACCTAAACTAAAATAAATAAACCAAAAATAAATAAATCAAACTAAATAAAAATAAAAATAAACCTAGTAAAAATAAAAAATAAAATAATCTAAAATAAAAAATAGTTAAATAAATTAAATAAACCTAAACCTACTGGTTCACTTAAATTTTTTTTATTAAAAAAAACCCTAAACCCTAAACCCTAAATCCTAAACCTTAAACCTTAAATCGTAAACCCTAAAACTAACCCTAAATCCCTAAACTTACAACCCTAAAGCCTAAAACCCAAAACCTAACTAACCCTATACCCTAAACCTAAACCCTAAACCCTAAACCCTAAACCCTAAAACCTAAAAACCTAAACCTAAACTAAATAAAACCTATAAAAAAATAAATAAATAAACTTAAACCTAAATAAAATAAATAAATAAAATAAAATAAAAATATAAACCCTAAACTAAAAAAAACTTAAACCTAAAATAAATAAAATAAAAAAACCTAAACTAAAATAAACTAAACTAAAATAAATAAAACCTAAACCTAAACCTAAAATAAACTAAACCTAAACCTAAACCTAAACTAAATAAAATAAAATAAACTAAAAAAACTTAAACCTAAACTGAAAATAAAATCTAAAAATCAACTTAATTAACATGCTAATATTTGATTTAATTAGATTTCCTTAAATTAAATCAAATCACTAATGTGGTAATGGGTTTAAAATAGTAAGTGATGATTTCTCTTCTCTGCTTTAAATCAAATCAAATCCAAAACTTAATTAATAAAGAAGCTTTGGTTTGATTTAAATAATCTTATTTGATTTGATTTTCCTTAAGAACTAATTTGGTTGAATGAATCACATGCTAATATTTGATTGTCCCCTTTCCAATCATGTTAAATTTGGTATGTCATTTGAATTCATGCATCCACCTTTTCATAATCAAGTAAAATAAAATGGATTTTCTTTATGTAACACTTAAGCTTGCATGTGTTGATTTAATTTAATATATGTGTGGCTATTATAACTATTAAATCCAAATGTACTTTTTCAAAAGCTTATAAATGAATAATAATATGTGTTATGATGCCAGTTATAAATACATAAGAAATGCATGTGCTTATAGCTTAAATGTATGAATTTTGAGTTCTCTTTCCTCTATTCATGTGTTGATTTATATAAGATTGAATGGTAATGGGTATGTCTAGACATCCGAACGCGAGGCTTTAGCTAGCCCCAAGGAGGTCATTTGATTACCTCATTTCCCTGGTTTAATAATGGCACGTACCCATTTGATTTCACTTATGTATTTCAACATTAGAATTTGGATAGAGGTTTAAATCGTATATATAAATGATTCAATCAAACAAAATATACAATCTTTGCATGATTTTCTTTCCCTCATTCATGTATACATCCATGTGTGTCCAAGGAAAGCAAGTATATAGTCTAGATCTAATATGAGGCTTTAGTTAGCCCCAAGGAGGTCATTTGATTACCTCACTTCCATGGTTTAACAATGACACATACTTTCCTTTATCTTTGTACATGTATATGTAATGAATGATTAGTAAATGAAAATCCCATTTTACATTAAAATTGCATGCATTCATAATTGGCTAAGTGGTTGAATTAACTATCCATATGATTTTGGAGCTTACTTCCTATGTTTATTTATACAAATTTACATATATTTAAATGCAAATGGGTAAATAGTCTAGACATACCGAGAATATGAAGCTTTAGCTAGCTCCAAGGAGGTCATTTGATTACCTCACTCCTGGTTTAACAATGCCACATGCCTAATTAATTTCATTCTTATGTCCTTTTGTATAAGAATTTGGATAAAGTTTTAAATTAATATGTTTAAATAATTCAATCAAATAAAATATAAATTCTAAACATACACATACATTCATCATTTAAGTGTGCTAAAATATATTGCATGTATAGATATACACTTAGGATAAAATCATATGCATGTTACATGTAATGGAAAGGAATGATTTAATATATATCATGTGGTAGTAATTCAATTAAATTAATCTTAAGATGCCTTTCATTTTGAATAGGATTATTTAAAGTGAACCTAAACTTAGGATTAATTAAATTATTTAATAAGCCATTTGGTAAAGAGAACTAAATCAAATTAATATACTTTAGAAAGTGACTTAAGGTAGAGATGAAAGAGGGAAATCCTCTTTTTCCTCTCTTTATAACACTTAGTTGCTAAGTGTAATCAAATGAAACAAAAGAAAACACAAATTAAAATTCTCAAATCAATTAAACTACTTCAAGTCAAATCAACTTTTCATGTTAAATTGAATCCTTCTACACTTAGAAAATACAACACTAATGCCTGACAAGACAAAACACACAAGCCTTAATACACACATTAGAATTAAGTCATCACTTATAGCTCTAAGTTAGGATGGTGTATGATGTGATGTGTGTTTTATTTTATGATGTATTATTTTATATTGGATGTTAGGGTGTATGCTTTGTAGACTGGATGATAGGCCAATATTAGCCTAATCATGTTTTCTATAGGGGATTATGCTTAAGGGATCTTAAAAATAAATGTGAATGCTCTTTTCCCAGGTTGCTGAAATCCTTAAGCATAATCAAAGTTAGATTTAGTTACCCATGTGTAGGTCGCTAAGTCCAAATTATAAATACAACTGCTTGGGATTATATGTATATTTAGCTATCCTTTATTTTGCAGGTGTAGTTAGATTTACTTTTCCCATATAAATGTAATTTTTGTAATAGGAGTTAGGATTAGTGCTATCGGGTATTAGGATGAGTAGTGGCTAGAAGGCTTTGTCCTATAGTGCCCTGTGATGGCTTTGAAGCAAGCACCATCCGAATCAAAGAAGGAACCAAGTTAGAAACAGAGATACAAAGAAAGAAGACCCCCATAGCATTTAGTACAATTATAATTATTCTTTCATACTCATGGTTGTATAAGGGTAGAGCTCGGCTACCCATATTTTCTCTCTTCGAGTTGCACGACAGTACCCGATTGCATCGACCTTTTATCATTTTATGGTAGTATATATAATTGTTTGATGTTATGTTTACATTATGCATCACGATGGCATGCTTTTCATAGTTTCTTAAATGATTGATGCTTTAATGTGTGGCTTAGATACGATTTGGCTCTTAGGATAAAAATAACTTTTCTACCCAACTAATCACTCATAATTAAATTTTAAACAACTCATAACCTCATTATAAAGCCTAAGACATAAATAAGATAATTAAAAGATTTAGCAACCCCTTAACTATATGGTTGTATGTTTCACATCATGCATGCATATTCTATCTCTTGAATAGGAAGGATCAGATCTTTGCACCATAAAGAAATGCTTGACCTATGAGGGCATCCATTATGGTGGAGAACACCTTCTTCTAGCTAATTTGACCCATAACCTATTTTATCATGCATTTAGGCATAAGAAATCCTAAAGCCTCATCAAAATGATGTGTCTAAAATGAAATAAAATTTGAAAACATTTTACATCTATAGATTAAGTCATATGCTCATACTACTCATGCTCTAGTCTCACTAGGAGTGTGTTTAGGACTTTAGTCTCTTTCTAATTAAATAACTACCATAGTTATCTTGCAATTCATAAAACTAGACTACTTAGTTTTAAAATCATTGGACGAGTTAGCTAGCAACCACTCCAAGCAATTATAAGTCTAGAAGTCGGACGATTTATTCTCACTTATGGAGGTAAACCCTAATGTCTACCTATCGCATAAATCTTCTCCTTAAACTTTCCCAATTGATTTTCCAAATACAACTAATCCTTTGATAGTCTAACCTTGAAATGTTTGAGGATGATAATTGTCTACTTTAATCGAGAGTATTCTTAGGAAATTTCATTTGCTAAGATGTAATTAACTACGAAGGCTTGCCTCAGGGAACTTAAGAAACTGGTTTAATATAAACCCTACTTTATTCATCCATATAAAGTAGGGGAAAATTGTTAGTACATTCGAAGACCCATCATGCCTTAGGAGTCCTTATTATGTGATTTGGTCCATTGTAGCATGATGTCTCTATCTTTTGAGATAGTACAGTATACCTCAATGTAGTACTTAATCACCTTAAAAAGTACCCCCCACCCACTTATACATAAAAAAGTAAACAACATAAGGCCCTCTCATCTTGTTCATTGAATCCTCTCAACATCATCCTTTCTTTTTAGAGTTTGGAGATGTCGATCCTCAAGTAGGAAATGGTTCTTAGACTCATAATGTTGACTGGTACACGTGGGTCAACCAAAACTTTGATAACTGTGACCGCCAACATCCACTGTAATGTAAAGAGGTGGTTGTTCTCTGTCATCCCTAGAAGTAAGTTTTCATCACTGAATGTAACTCCTAAGATGTCCTTCGAGTGGCATGCCTTCTCTTTAGTACCGGTCAGCTAAGCTAAGTATATCTCTAGATCAAGTAAGGCCTTGATTAGAAATTGCCTCATCTCTTTAGATAAGACAAGGGCATCGTTCATGCTTAACTTAGATGGAAACTTTGTAAGGTGAGCTAGGACATTGTAATCATCTCGCTTGGTCTTCCACAAGCATATCCAAGGGTGGAGCATCAGGGGCTATCGCTACGAATCAATGACTTGCTTACCTTTATCTGAGGTGCTACCCAGGAGTGAACTTGCCACTATGAACATTTAATTTAGAAGGATACTGATTCTAAATCAAAAGGAAAGGATTATAACTACAATAGTTAGGATTAGAACTACAATAAAAAATAAACCTAAACCCTAAAGCCTAAATACTAAACCCTAAACCCTAAACCTTAAACCCTAACCCTAAACCCTAAACCCTAAACCCTAACCTTAAACCCTAAACCTTAAAACCATAAACCCTTAATACCTAAACCCTAAATCCTAAATCCTAAACCCTAAACCCTAAAAACCTAAAAACTTAAAAACCTAAACCTAAACTAAATGAAACCTAAAAACAAAATAAATAAAAAAAACTTAAACCAAAATAAAGTAAAATAAAATAAATATAATAAAAACCTAAAGTAAAACCTTAACCTAAACCTAAACCAAAAAACAAAATAAAATAAAAATAAAAACTGAAGTATAAGAAAAAAAAAACCTATACTAAAATAAAAAAAATAGAAACCTAAAAATAAAAAACCTAAATTTAAAAATTAAATGTAAAATAAAAATAAAATAAACCAAAAATTAAATAAAATAAAAACTAAATAAAAACCTAAACCTAAAAAATAAACATAAAAATAAAACCTAAAAATAAATAAAAAATAAAACATAAACATTAAACTAAAAAAAAACTAAACCTAAATTAAACAAAATAAAATAAATCTAAACCTAAACTAAAATAAATAAAATCTAAACCTAAACCCTAAACTAAATAAAATAAAATAAACAAAAAATAAACCTAAACCAAAATAAAAAAATAAAACCTAAAAATAAACCTAAAATTAAAAAGTAAAATCGAAACCTAAAAAATAAAATAAAAACCTAAACTTAAACCTAAAAAAATAAATAAAACCTAAACCTAAAAAATAAAATAAAAATAAAACTAAACTAAAAAAATGTAAAGCTAAACCTAAACCTAAAAACTAAACTAAAATAAAAAAAAACCTAAAATAAAATAAATAATCCTAAAATAAATAAACCAAAATAAATAAAATAAAAAATAAACCTAAATAAAATAGAAAATAAAATAAACTAAAATAAATAAAAAGTAAACTAAATAAATCTAAACATATTGATTTACTTAATTAAAAAAACCCAACCCTAAACCCTAAACCGTAAGCTAACCCTAAACCCTAAGCTGTAAACCCTAAACCCTAAACCCTAAACCCTAAATCCTAAACCCTAAACAATAAAACCCTAAACCCTAAACCCTAAACCTTAAACCTAAACCCTAAACCCTAAACCCTAAACCCTAAACCTTAAAACCCTAAACCCTAAACCCAAACCCTAAATCCTAACCCTAAACCCTAAACCCTAACCCTAAAAACCTAAAAACCTAAAAAATAAAATAAAAATAAAACTCAATTAAAAAATAAACTAAACCTAAACCTAAAAATAAACTAAAATAAAATTTCTCAACCAAATAAATAAACCTAACATAATTAAACTAAACTAAATAAAAATAAAAAATAAACCTAACAAAAACAAAAAATAAAATAAACTTAAATAAAAAACTTACACTAGTCCTACCAGTTTACTTAATTTTTTAAAAAAAACCTTAAACCCTAAACCTAAATCATAAACCCTAGTCCTACCAGTTTACTTAACTAAAAAAACCTCAAACCTCAAAGCTTAAAACCTAAAAAAACCCTAAACTAAAACCTAAACCCTGAACCTAAACCCTAAACCCTAAACAATAATGTTAAACCATAACCCCTAAAATCTTAAACCCTAAACCCTAAAAACCTAAAAACATAAACCTAGAAAATAAAATAAAAAGAAAATTCAACTTAAAATAAACTACCTAAAACAAACTAAAAAAAAAACTAAATTAAAATAAATAAACCTAAAATAAATAAACTAAAATAAATTAAAAATAAACTATGTAAACTAAATTAACCTAAACCTATCGATTAACTTAATTTTTTTTTCAAAAAAAAAAACCCTAAATGTTAAACCCTAAACACTAAACTATAAACCCTAAACCTACAACCCTAAACCCTAAATCCTAAAACTAAACCCTAAACCCTAAACCATAAATCATAAACTATAAACCCTAAACCCCAAATCATAAACCCTAAACCCTAAACCCTAAACCCTAAAACCCTAAACCCCAAACTCAAAACCTTAAACCCTAAACCCTAAACCCTAAACCATAAACCCTAAAAACCCTAAACCCTAAGCACTAGACCCTAAACCCTAAACCTAAACCCTAAACCCTAAACCCTAAAAACCTAAAAACCTAAAAATAAAAATAAGAATAAAACTCAACTAAAAAATAAACCTAAACCTAAACCTAAAAAATAAATAAAATTAAAAACCTAAACTGAAATAAATAAACCTAAATAAATAAACTAAACTGAATAAAGATAAAAAATAAACCCAAAAAATTTAAAATAAAATAAATTGAAATAAATAAAAAATAATTTAAATCCTAAACCTACCTGTTTACTTAATTTTAAAACCATAAACCCTAAACCCTAAACCCTAAGCTAACCCTAAACCCTAAACCTATGAGTTTACTTAATTTAAAAAAACACTAAACCTAAATACTAAATCCTAAACCCTAAACCCTAAACCCTAAATCCTAAATCCTAAACACTAAAACCTAAAAAACCCTAAACTAAAACCTCAACCATGAACCTAAGACCTAAACCCTAAACCCTAAACTCTAAACCTAAAACCTACAAACCTAAATGCTAAAACTCCAAAGCCAAAACCTAAACCCTAAAGCTTAAACACTAAACCCAAAACCATAAACCCTAAACCTTAAGGCTAAACCATAACCCCTAAAATCATAAACCCTAAAACTTTAAACCCTAAACCTTAAACCGTAAACCCTCAACCCTAAAATCCTAAAAAGCTAAACCTAAATAATAAAATAAAAATGAAACTCAACTTAAAAATAAACCTAAACCTAAAATATAAAAAAAAAATAAAAAACCTAAACCAAAAAAAAATAAACCTAAAATAAATAAACTAAACTAAATAAAATTAAAAAATAAACCTAAGTAAAAATAAAAAAGAAAATTAACTAAAATAAATAAAAAATAAACTAAGTAAACTAAATAAACCTAAACCTATCGGTTTACTTATTTATTTTATTTTTTTAAAAAAACCCCAAACCCTAAATCCTAAATCCTAAACATTAAACCCTAAACCTTAAAAGTAACCCTAAACTATAAAGCCTAAACCTATAATACTAAACATACAACCCTAACACCTAAACACTAAACCCTAAACATTAAACCCTAAAAAATCCTAAACCCTAAATCCTAAACTCTAATCCTGAAACCCTAACCCTAAACCCTAAACACTAAACCCTAAACTGTAACCCTAAACTCTAAACACTAAAAGCATAAACCTTAAAACCCTAAACCCTAACCCCTAAACCCTAAACCCTAAATCGTGAACACTAAACCCTAAAACCCAAACCCTAAACCCTAATCCCTAAACCCTAAAAACCTAAACCTAAACTAAATAAAACCTAAAAATAAAATAAATAAAAAACCTAAACCTAAATAAAATAAAATAAAATACTAAACTAAAACCTAAACTTAAACCTAAACCTAAACATAACCCTAAACCTAAAAATAAAATAAAATAAAATTAAAAATAAAAACTAAACTAAAATAAAATAAATAAAAACCTAAACTAAAAAATAAAATCTTAAATAAAATAAAAATAAAATAAACCAAAAATAAAATAAGAACTAAATAAAAACCTAAACCTAAACTATAAACCTAAAAATAAAATCTAAAAATGAATAAAAAAATAAAACCTAAACCTTAAACTAAAAAAAAAACCTAAACCTAAATGAAACAAAATAAAATAGCCCTAAACCTAAACTAAAATAAATAAAGCCTAAACCTAAACCTAAACTAAAACATAAAACCTAAAAATAAAACCTAAAAATAAACCTAAAATAAAATCCTAAAACCTAAACCTAATAAAATAAAATAAAAACATAAACCTAAAAATAAAAAATAAAACCTAAACCTAAAAAATAAAAAAAAATAAAAGCCAAAACTAAAATAATAAACCTAAATAAATAAACTAAACTAAATAGAAACAAAATAAACCTAAATAAAATAAAATAAAGTAAACTAAAACAAATAAAAATAAACTAAATAAACATAAACCTACTAATTTACTTAATTTAAAATAAATAAATAAAAACCTAACCCTAAACCCTAAAACCAAACTAACCCTAAACCCTAAACCCTAAAACCTATAACCCTAAACCTAAACCCTAAACCCTAAACCCTAAACCCTAAACCCTAAAACCTAAAACCTAAACCTAAACTAAATAAATCCTAAAATAAATTAAAAAAAAAACTAAACCTAAATAAAATAAAAAATATCATAAAATAAAAACTTTAACAAAAACCTAAACCTAAACATAAAACTAAAAGTAAAATAAAATAAAAAAATAAAAACTAAACTAAATTAAAATAAATAAACAACTAAACTAAACTAAAAAATAAAATAAACCTAAAAATAAAAAACCTAAATAAAATCAAACCTAAACGTAAATTAAAATAAAATAAAAACTAAATAAAACCTAAAGCTAAAAATAAACCTAAAATAAATAAAAAAATAAAGCCTATGCCCCTAAATGAAAAAAAAAACCTAAACCTAAAATAAACAAAATAAACCTAAACCTAAACCTAAAATAAACAAAATAAACATAAACTTAAACCAAAACTAAAATAAATAAAACATAAACCTAAACCTAAAATAAACTAAACCTAAACCCTAAACTAAATAAAATAAAATAAACTAAAAATAAACCTAAATCTGAACTAAAAAATAAAACATAAAAATAAACCTTAACTAAAACCTAAAACATAAACCTAAAAATAAAAATAAAAAACCTAAACCTAAACCTAAATAGAACCTAAATCCTAAACCTAATAATAAATAATAAAACTTAAACCTAAAAAATAAAATAAAAATGAAAGTAAACTAAAAAATAAACATAAACCTAAACCTAAGCCTAAAAGATAAACCAAAATAAAACCTAAACTAAAATAAATAAACTAAATTAAATAAAAATAAAAAATAAACCTAAATAAAATATAAAATAAATTAAATAAACCTAAACCTACCAGTTTACTTAATTTTTTAAAAAGCCCTAAACTCTAAACTTTAAGCACTAAATCCTAAACCCTGAACCCTAAACCCTAAACATAGAAGCCTAAACCTACTACACTAAACCCTAAACCCTAAACCCTAAACCCTAAACCCTATCCCTAACCTTAAACCCTAACCCCTTAAAACCCTAAATATTAAACCCTAAACTAACCCTAAACCCTAGACTCTAAACCCTAAAACCCTAAACCTTGAAGCCTAAACCCTAAAAACCTAAACCCTAATCTAACCTTAAACCCTAAGCAAACTCTAAACCCTAAACCCAAACCTAATAAAATAAAACTAAATAAATAATAATAATAAAACTAATAATAAACTAACAACTAATAATAATACCTAACTAAAACTAATAGAATTAACTAAATAAATAATTATAAAACTAATAATAGACTTAAAACCTAAAATTAATAAAAATAACTAAAACTAATAATAATAACTAAAACCTAATAAACTAACTAAAACCATTAAAACCTAATAAATAAGCTAAACTGACTAATATAATAATAATAATAATAATGATAATAATAATAATAATAATAATAATAATAAACTTGTAAATAATAAAACTAAACCCTAAACTAATAAATCCAAATAAATAAAACCCAATAATAACTAAACTAAAAAATAAAATTAAACCAAATTAAAAACCCATAAACTAAACTAAAACTGAACCCCTAAACTAATAAACTAAACTAAAACTGAACCCATAAACTTAATAAAAACTAACTAAACTAAGAATAACTAATAAACTAAAATAAATAAAATAAAACTAATAAAACCCAAACCTAAATAAAATAAAATAAAAAAGAAATAATTAAAATAAAATAAATAAATAAAACCTAAACTTAAATAAAATAAAATAATAAAATAAAATAAAAAACCTAAACTAAAAACTAAACCTAATCCTTAGAATAAAAACCTAAATAAAATAAAACTAAACATAAAATAAAAATAAAACAAAACCTAAAATAAAATAAAATAAAAAACTAAATAAAACCTATAACTAAAAATAAAGCAAAAAATATAAAAAATAAAACCTAAACCCTACACTAAAAAATATTTACCTAAAATAAAAAAAATAAATAAAGTTAAATAAATCTAAACTTAAAATAGAATAAACTAATCTAAAATAAATAAAACTAAGTCCTTAACCTAAAATAAACTAAACCTAAACCTAAACTAAATAAAATGAAATAAACTAAGCATAAACCTAAAATAAAAACCTAAAACCTAAACCTAAATAAAATAAAATAAAAACCTAAACCTAAACCTAAAAATATAAAATAAAACCTAAACTAAAAAATAAAATAAAAATAAAACTCGACTAAAAAATAAACCTAAACCTAAAAAATAAATAAAAATAAAAAACATAAACTAAAATAAATAAACCTAAAAAAAATAAACTAAACTAAATCAAAATAAAAAATAAACTAAACTTAAATAAATAAAAGGTAAACTAAATATACTAAATAAACCTAAACCTATCAGTTTACTTAATTTAAAAAAAAATCCTAAAACCTAAACCCCAAACCCTAAACCCTAAACATACAACCCTAAACCTATAACCCTCAACCCTAAATCCTAAATCTTACATAAAAAAATCCCTAACCCTAAACCTAAACTCTAAACTAACCTAAACAAAACCCTAAACCTAAACCTAAGTTTAATTTAAAACTCTAAACCCTAAACCTTAACCCAAAACTACACCTCGAACCCTAAACCTACAACCTTAAACCCTAAACCCTAAACCCTAAAACCTCAAACCCTAAACCCTAAAACTAACCCTAAACCCTAAACCCTAAACTAACAACCCTAAACCCTAAACACTAAATCGTTAAACCCTAAATCCTAAAACCTAAACCCTATACCCTAAACCCTAAACACAAAAACCTTTAACCCTTTAACATAAAACCTATAATGAACCCCAAACCCTAAATTCTAAACCCTAAACCTAAGAACCTCAAAACCTAAACTTAAATTAAATAAAACCTAAAAATAAAATAAAATTAAAATAAAAACTAAACTAAAAGAAAATTAATAAAACCTAAACTAAACCCTAAACCCTAAAACCCAAAACACTAAAACCCTAAATCGTAAACTCTAAATCTTAAATCCTAAAACCTAAACCCTAAACCCTAAATCCTAAAACCATAAACCCTAAACCCTAAACCCTAAACCATAAACCCTAAACCCTAACCCTAAACCTTAAACCCTAAAAGTATAAACCCTAAACACTAAACCCTAAAACCCTAAACTCTATACCCTAAACCATAACCCTAAACCCTAAACCCTAAACTTAAACCCTAAAACCCTAAACCCTAAACCCGAAACCTAAACCCAAAACCCTAAAAACCTCAAACCTAAACCTAAAAATAAAATAAATAAATAAATAAAAAGCTAAACCTAAATAAAATAAAAACCTAAACCTAAAAATAAATTTAAAAAAAATCAAAATTAAACTAAAATAAAATTAATAAAAATGTAAACTAAACTAAAAAAATAAAATAAACCTTAAAAATAAAAAACCTAAAAAAATAAAACCCAAACAAAAAATAAAATAAGATAAACCTCAAATAAAATAGAATAAAAACTAAATAAAATCCTAAACCAAACAATAAACTTAAAAATAAAACCTAAAAATAAATAAAAAATAAAACTTAAACCCTAAACTAAAAAAACCTAAACCTAAAATAAATAAAATAAAATAATCCTAAACTTAAACTATAATAAACTAAACTAAAAGAAATAAAACCTAAACCTAAGCCTAAAATAAATAAAACTTTAACCCTAAACTAAATAAAATAAACCTAAACCTAAACTAAAAAATAAAACTTAAAAATAAACCTAAAATAAAAACCTAAAACCTAAACCTAAAAAATAAAATAAAAACATAAAGCTAAACTTAAAAATAAAAAATAAAACCTAAATCTAAAAAATAAAATAAAAATAAAACTAAACTAAAAAATAAATTAAAACAAAAAACCTAAACTAAAATAAATAAACTAAAAATAAATAAAGTAAACAAAATAAAATTAAAAATTAAAAATAAATAAAAATAAACTAAAATAAATAAAAAATAAACTAAAGAAACCTAAACCTACTAGTTTACTTAATTAAAAAAAAACCTAAACCCTATAGCCTAAACCTGGAATCCTAAACCCTAAACTTAAATCTTAAACCCTAAAATAAACCCTAAACCCTACACCTAAACCTACAACCTAAAATCCTAAACACTAAACCCCAAACCCTAAACCCTAAATCCTAAACCCTAACCCTAACCCTAACCCTTAACCTATAAACACTAAACCCTAATTCCTAAAACCATAAACCCTAAAATCAACTTAAACCAGAACTAGAAACTCAAAAGTAAACCCTAAAGACTAAACCCTAAATCCTAAACCCTAAACTAACCTTAAACCCTAAGCTAACCTTACACCCTAAACCCTAATCCCTAAACATTAAATGCTAAACCCTAAACCCTAAACCCTAGACCCAAAACTAACACTTAACACTAAACCCTAAACCTACAACCCTAAATCCTGAACCCTAAACCCTAAGCCCTAAATGACAAACCCTAAAACCCTAAACCCCAAACTCTAAATGAACTCTAAAACCTAAACACTAAACCTTAAACCCTAAAAACCTTAAACCTTAAACCATAAATAAACAATAAACCTTAAGCTAACCTTAAACCCTAAAAATCTAAAACCCAAAAGCCTAAACACTAAACCCTAAACCCTAATGCTAAACCCTAAACCCTAAAACACAAAACCTTAAAACTCTAAAACCCTAAACCCTAAACACTAAACCCTAAACCCTAAACCTTAAAAACCTAATAAACTAATCCTAAACTAAATAAAACCTAAAAATAAAATAAATAAAAGAACCTAAACCTAAATAAAATAAAATAAATATAATATAATAAAAATCTAAACTAAAACATAAACCTAAAACTAAAAATTAATTAAAATGAAAGAATAAAAACTAAAATAAAATAAATAGAAACCTAATCCAAATAAAAAATAAAATAAACTTAAGAATTAAAACCACAAATAAAACTAAACATAAATTAAAATAAAATAAACCTAAAATTAAATAAATAAAATTAAATAAAACATAAACCTAAAAAAAATTAACTTAAAAGTAAAATTTAAAAAATAAATAAAAATAAAACCTAAACCATAAAATAAAAAAACTAAACTTAAAATAAAAAATAAAATAAACCTAAACTTAAACTAAAATTAACTAAACCTAAACAAAAAAAATAAAATAACTATAAACGCTAAATCTTAAGCCCTAAACCTTAAACCCTAAACCCTAAAACCTAAGCCTACAACCCTAAAGCTATGACCTTTTAACTTCTACCAATATGAGCAATGCTTATTTGTACTACCTCCTCAAGCAAACTAGGGCTCTTCTCTCTCAATTGAATTTTACCATCACTCATGTTTGGCATGAAGGTAACGCGGTGATTACCTTGCAAATCTAGTAGATTAGATCAGATCATCTTCTTTGATCAATTTACATTACCCAAATACTTGCATGGTCCGTTAACTTGGACTTCCTTACCTCACGAATCTAATTCTCGCCTCCCTTTTTTTCTCGGTTTTCTATTTCCTTGTGCTCTTTATGGATACTCCATATCATTGCTTGCCTCTTGTGCTCTTTCCAATGACTTGTCGCTTTACCCCTTCTCCTTTAGTTGGAAAATTCTTATTTTTGGCATTTACAATATTATGGGGAAGATGTTGAACTATATGCACATCAATCTCTTGAATTGGAACCCAGTTGAGCCTTGTGTTACCTGTTACTATTTCTTGTTGGCTACTCCTTTTGGTTCTTACTGTGTTTACCCTCCTCTTTCTGTTTCACTTTCTGCTCTTGTTGTTAACATTTGGGTTGATGTTGGTCTTTACTGCAATTGTTTTCACCCTTCATGCTTTGATGAGATCATGAATATCCTGAAGACCATTCTACAGTTCTGCTTATATCTAACCAATGGTATATCCTATATGCCTACTGATTATGACTGTCAATATCCTTGGCAATACTGGCTTAATGTGACAAAGCAACACATCAACTGCTTTGCTCTTAGATCTTTTGAGCACCTATTAGTTGCGCTTTTCTTTATTGTCGTTATTTTGTCGACCGGGATATCCCATGTCTACACTAATATCTCATTCTGAAAGGAATTGTGTTATTTTTTCAATATTTGTCTTGTTGTTTCTGGTTTTGCTTTCCATGATCAGCAAGTTTGGAGTTATTCAAGGGACTATCATTGTGCATCTGCTAGAGGTTATGAGTGTTAACAATAAAAATGTCCATACTGCTATTTTTTGGAATGTTGATTTCCTTGCCCAAAGAAAAAACTTCTTTGTTTTTTTTCTTTTGGTTTTGATGCTAACACTGGATGTTGTTGTTTTTGCTTATCGTTGTTCTCCCATCCTATGCTACGATTGGAATATGCACAACTTGAAGCTCATTTCTTTGTTATGCTTGGAATTAATAAATGATTTATCTTATATGCATAATTGTTATTGATCTCCCACCGGTTATTATTATCATTATCCCAAGCGTAATTGGATTATGGTAACTAAGCATCCTGATACTGATCTGATTTCAATGAATGTCACTTACTAGATAGGCTTATGGTGGGGAGCTATTCATTATCTATCCTTTCCTTTATCTATATATGTTTATGGGTGGACTCTGCCTTGTCGTTTTAAATGCCTTTTTCGATCTAGATTAATACTCATCTTACCGCCTCTAGGTTTTGGATTATTTTGTTCAAAGTCTCTATTGAAGTTGTTTTCTTGGTAGATTTTGCTTTAAACCTCCTTATTGTTTTATTTTATGTTTATCATTGCAAGTCATTGGTCTACCTATTCTCACGCTATTTTCTTCTTCACCTTTTTCTCAAACTTGTATCTATTGCTTTGATTATACCGATGAATGGAATTATGGTAGTTAGCTTTTTGCTATTTTGGTTGTCTCTGTCTTGAGATTTATTGTATCTTGACACCTCAATTAGCTCCATCTTTGTTGGTTGTAGAATTTCGTGGTCTTATGCTCAAAGCTTTTTCCGACATCCTGATGGTGATGGTTTTGGTGACTTTGACTGAAGTTGTCGCTTCGTGATAACTATTTTTATGCTTTATTTTTTAGTTATCTACTATTGTCATGTCTACTGATTGAGGAGTTTTATGGCCAATTTGTCGCCTCTTCCTGCTTGATGTTGCTCAACCCGTTATTTTCAATTTTGAGACCCATCTCAATCCACTTGTTGATTCTTTGAATGGGTTCAAATGTTAGGCTATTGGGTTTGGCTTTCAATGCTCATGCAATTTATCTCCTATTTATGATCCGATCACCGTTGTCCTTATTCCTACCTAGTTTCGATAGGTTGCGCCTTTTATGATGTCAACTCGAAGAGAGATATTATGCTTAGTCCCTTCCTGCCTTGGATGTTGTTGCCTTTTGCCTTGTTTCGTTCTTTGGATTATCTCAATTGTGCTCAATGTCGATATTGGAGCCGCCTAACTTTTATGGTGCTAATTTTAGTTGTTCCATTTCCTATGTTGAGCTATGTTGTTTTGTCGTTTTTCTGATTGTTGATCCGATTATCCAATTGTGGCCCTGATTGCTAATTTCGCTTGGTTCCACCATTTCCGTGTTGAGCTAGCCGGTTGCCTTTTTTCTCTTTTTTTTTCTAGTCGACCGATCCGAATCTCAATTGTAGGCCCTAACACCGCTATTGAGTTGCCGCTTTAACTATTTTACCGCTGCTCAACTTATGGTGCTATTTTTTAGGTTCAACACTTCCGTGTTGAGCTATGTCAGTTTCTTCCTTTACTATTGCTTTTCTCCGTGATATTAATAAGGGGTTTGTTTCCTCGTTTCATCCCAAAGCTTCATTTATATATCATATGATTGGGATGGTGTTAATTATAAATTGACTTGATTAGCGTAATTTCACCAAGTCTTCTCGTAATTTTCTTGTGGAGGGATTGTATGTCGACTACTTTCTTTTGGAAATGGCTATTGATGAGATCTCGCTAAGATGGCTCACTCTCTTATGTTTATGTATTCTCATGTCAAGATGCATATATTGATGATATTTTTCTTGAATGAGACTCCCTATCCTTCAGCAGATCTATATTCTTTAGATAAGATAGCTTAGTTTGTGTAAAGCTCACAAGAATATCAACAACCTGGGTGGTACCTTCTCACGTTTGTTGGCTATGATGGTCGTGATGATCTCACCCCTATTGGTTCTTAGTAGCTCATGTGATGTAACCCTTCACAAGTTTGAGATGCATACTGCCTCAGGTGATGTGATTGAGCCCGAGCCTTCTATCACAATCCTTACTAACATACTCATATTATATTATTTTCTTCAAACTTTTGTCTCAGATATTAACCCCTAATCTCCTCTTATTATAACTTTGTGATTCTCCTTCTTTTGCGGTCCGCCCTGCATTATCATGCATTCCCACATCCTCCGTGATCATTGCTTTATTGTTATTTTAGCTTATTATGTTAACCATCTTGTATTTTTTGATTATTTTATGCTTTCTTTTACTCTTGATGTACTTAGATAGGGATTTACCTTTTGATCAGTTTTGAACAAGTAGTTAGAGTTTATCCCCTTTAAGGACCTTGTAACCCCTTTTGTGGCAATAAAATACCCCAACATGGGGCTTCCCTAAAAAAAAAACCCTAAAGCTATGACCCTAATCCCAAAAACAAAACCCTAACCCTAAACCCTAAACTCTAAAAGCATAAACCCTAAAACTCTAAACCCTAAACCGTAAACTGTAAATCCTAAACCCTAAACCCTAAACCCCAAACCATAAACCTAAACCTAAAGTAAATAAATTAAAATAAACCTAAACCCTAAAACCTAATAAACCTAAACCTAAACTTAAATCCTAAGAATGTGCAGAACCTTGACGGTAGGAACATCACCACCAACCAGCTTAGTGATCTGATGGAGGCAAAGGTGAGGTCACAGTGGTGGGGATCTTGAGGTACGTGGATATGGAGGTGGTGGTAAAAGGGTGGTTATGTGGAGGAGCTAAGGAGGTTACAACTGGTAAAGGCAGGGAGAGATCTGGATATGATGGTGGATCCGCTACTGAGAGACCATGGTGGTTCTAATGGGAACTAGAAACTAAAGAATCCACTCACCGCATGGAATTATGTTTTTACAACAGCTTTAGTTATCAGGGTTTTCGATTTGCTCTATGTGTGCTCATTTTCTATGTCATCACTTATGTCTTAGAAAACTTGGTGTGCTACTTGGTTGATGAAATAAAGAAGAAATATTGAATATGTTCTTCTTAAAAAAAACCAAAACCCTACACTAAACTATAACCTAAACCTTAAATTAAAAAAAAAACCTAAACCTAAAATAAAAAATAAAAAAACCTAAACCTATACAACAATAAACTAAACTAAAATAAATAAAACCAAACATAAACCTAAAATAAACTAAACCTAAAACCAAAACTCAATAAAATATAATAAACTAAAAATAAACCTAAACCTAAACTAAAAAATAAAACCTAAAAATAAACTTAAAACCTAAACCTAAAAAAGTAAAATATAAACATATGCCTAAACCTAAAGATAAAAAATAAAACCTAAACCTAAAAAAAAAATAAAACTAAACTAAAAAATAAACATAAGCCTAAACCTACATACAAAAAAATAAACTAAAATAAAAACATAAACTAAATTAAAACAATAAATAAACTAAACTAAATAAAATAAAATAAACCTAAATAAAAAATAAATAAATAAATAAAATAAACTAAATAAACCTAAACTAACTAGTTAACTTAATTTTTTTTAAAAAAAATGCTAAACCCTAAATCTTAAACCCTAAAGCTTAAACCCTAAAGAAAAACACCTAACCCTAAACCCTAAACTCTAAACATACGACACTAAACCCTAAACCTTAAATAAAAAAGAAAATAAACAAATAAAAAAAAATTCTAATCCTAAACCCTAAATCCTAAAACTAACCCTAAACCCAAAACCCTAAAATTAACCTAAACCAAAACAATAAACCCTAAACCCTAAACCCTAAAACCTAAAACCAAAAAAACCTTAAACTAAATAAAACCTAAAAATAAAATAAATAAAAAACCTAAACCTAAATAAAATAAAATAAAATAAAAACATTAACTAAAACCTAAACCTAAACCTAAACCTAAAAATAAAATAAAATAAAAGAAATAAAAACTAAACTAAAATAAATAAATAAAAACCTAAACTAAACTAAAATAAATAAATAAAACTAAAACTAAAAAACCTAAATAAAATAAAACCCAAACATAATTAAAAACAAAATAAACCTAAAAGAAAATATAAACTAAAATAAAAAACTAAACCTAAAATAAAACCTAAAAAGAAATAAAAAATAAAACATAAACCTTAAAATAAAAAAAAACCTAAACCTAAAATAAACAAATAAAATAAACTTAAACTTAAACAAAAATAAATAAAACCTAAACACTAAACTAAAAATAAACATAAACCTAAATTAAAAAATAAAACCAAAAACCTAAAAAACCTAAAACCTAAACCTAAAAAATAAAATAAAAAACCTAAACATAAAAATAAAAATAAAAAAACCTAAAATAAAATAAAATAAAATAAACTAAATAAATAAATCAAAATTATACCTAAATAAAATAAAATAAAAAAATAAACTAAATAAACCTAAACCTACATGTGTACTTAATCTAAAATGAACCCTAAAATTAACCCTAAACTCTAAACTCTAAAATTATAACACTAAACCCTAAACCCAAAACAAAAATCTAAACTCTCTAAACGCTAAACCTTAAACCCTCCCTAACCCTAACCTAAACCCAAACCCTAAACCATACAAAAACCCTAAACCCTAAACTTGACTAACCCTATACCCTAAACCAGAAATCTAAAACCTTAAACTCAAAAGTCAAAATAAACCTAAACTAACCCTAAACCCTAAGCTAACCCTAAACCCTAAACCCTAAACCCTAACTCATAAATCCTAAACACTAAATTCTAAACCCTAAACCTTTAACCCTAACCCTAAACCCTAAACCTTAAAATACTAAACCCTAAACTCCTAAACCCTAAACCTTAAACCCTAAAAACTTAAAAACCTAAACCTAAACTAAATAAAGCCTAAAATAAAATAAATGAAAACCTAAGCTTAACAAAATAAAATAAAAATATAAACCTAAACCTAATAGTAAAATAAAATAAGTAAAAACTTAAACTAAACTAAAAAATAAAATAAACCTAAGAATAGAAAACCTAATTAAAATAAAAACAAAACATAAAATAAAAATAAAATTAACCTAAAAGAAAATAAAATAAAAACTAAATGAAAACCTAAACTTAAAAATAAACCAAAAAATAAATTACAAATATAACCTAAACCAAACTAAAAAAACTTAAACCTAAAATAAAAAATTAAAAAAATCCTAAACTTAAACTAAAATAAATAAACAGAAATAAATAAAACCTAATCTTAAAAGTAAAATAAAATAAAATAAAATAAACTAAAAATAAACCTAAATATAAACTAAAATATAAAACCTAAAAAACCTAAAATTAAAAACCTAAACCTGTAAAAAATTTAAAATAAAACTTAAACCTAAAATTTAAAATAAAAAATAAAACCTAAACATAAAAAAAATAATAATGATAAACTCAACTAAAAAATAAACATAAACTTAGAAAATAAACTAAAATAAAAACTTAACTAAAATAAATAAACCTAAAATAAATAAAGTAAACTAAATAAAAAAATAAACCAAATAAAAATAAAAAATAAAGTAAACTAAAATAAATAAAAAATAAACTGAATATACTAAATAAACCTAAACCTATAAATTAATTTTAAATAAATCTTAAACCCTAAATCCAATACCCTAAACTCTAAACCCTAAACCTAAAAAATCCTAAACCCTAAACCCTAAACCCTAAAAAACCTAAATCCTAAAAATCCAAAACCCTAAAACCCTAAACCCTAAACACTAAAAGAATAAACCATAAAACCCTAAGCCCTAAACAAAATCCTAAACCCCAAATCCTAAACCCTAACCCTAAACCCCAAACCCCAAACCTAAACCCCAAACCTTAAAGCCCAAATGCTAAACTTAAACATAAAGTAACTAAATAAATTAAAAATAAACCTAAACCCTAAAACCTAATAAACCTAAATGTAAACCTAAACCCTAAGAATAACTCCTGAAGAACATCACCACAACCAAAGCCTAGATCTAGAAGGCGAACAAAGGTGACACAAGGGGGGATTTGAAGGTCCTAGTGGATAAATGGTTGGCATATGGTTACCGAGGTGGGAGAAGCTGGGAAGGTTACAATCGTGGTGGTATCTGGGAGAGATCGGGATATGATGGTGGATCTCGCCACTGAGAGTCGTGGTCCTCATGGAACGGTGAAATGTAAGAACTCCAATCCGACTACTACTTATGGAACTATGTCTTTAAAATATTCTAGTTTGGTTTTCAATTTGTTTATGCTGCTCATTTTGATTTATGTCTATGTCTTAGAAATCATGGTGTGTTACTCGATGAAATCAAAAATGTTGAATGTGAATTTCATCTTTATTAAAAAAACAAAACCCCTAAACCCTAAATTAAAACTTGAACACTAATCCTAAAACCTAAACTAAACCCTAAACCCTAAACCCTAAAACCCAAAGACCTAAACCCTAAACCATAAATCCTAAAACCTTAAAACCCTAAACCATAAACCCTAAATCTTAAACCCTAAACCCTAAACCCCAAACCCTAAACCCAAAATCCTAAACCCTAGACTAACCTTAAACCCTAAACCATAAACCCTAAAAAGCTAAAAACCTAAACCTAAACTAAATAAAACCTAAAAATAAAATAAATAAAAAAACCTAAACCAAAATAAAGTAAAATAAAAATAAAAACTAAACTTAAACCTAAAATATAAAATAAAAAGTAAAACTAGACTAAAATAATATAAATAAAAGCTAAACTAAAAAAAAAAAAAACATAAATAAAATAAAACTAAACCTAAAATAAACATAAAATAAACCTAAAATAAAATAAAATAAAACTAAATAAAACCTAAACCTAAAAAATAAACCAAAAATTGAACCTAAAAATAAATAAAAATAAAAGCTAAACCCTAAACTAATAAAACCTAAACCTAAAATAAAAATAAAATAAACCTAAACCTAAAAAAGAAATAAATAAACCTAAACTTAAACCTAAAATAAACTAAATAAAATAAAATAAACAAAAATAAACTTAAACCTAAATAAAAAATTAGACCTAAAATAAACCTAAAATAAAAACATAAAACATAAACCTAAAAAAAATTAAATAAAAACCTAAACTTAAACCAAAAAATAAGAAATAAAACATAAACCTAAAAAATTAAAAAAAATAAAACTAAACTAAAAAAGATCTAAACCTAAACCTAAACCTATAAAATAAACTAAAATAAAATGGCTAAACAAAAATAAATAAACCTAAAATAAGTAAACTAAACTAAATAAAAATAAAAATAAACCTAAATAAAAATTAAAATAAAATAAAAAATAAACTTAATAAACTAAATAAATAGTTTTAGAGTTTACATAATTTAAAAAAGATTAAAAAAATTAAAAAAAAAGAAATTAAAAATAAAAGAAATTAAAACCCTAACCCTAAACCAAAACCCTAAAACTAACCCTACTCCCTAAACCCTAAACACTAATCCTAAACCCTAAACCGTAAAACCCTAACCCTAAACCCTAAACCCTAAACCCTAAACCCTAAACCTACAACCCTAAACCTTAAACCCTAAACCTAAACCTAAAACCCAAATAGAAACTATAAACAAACCTAAACTTAGTTATATTTTTAAAAATTAAAAATTATAAAAAATCCTAACCTAAATTAAACCTAAAACTAACCCTACACTATAAACCGTAACCCCCAAAACTCTAAACCCTAAACTCTAAACCCTAAACCCTAAAACCCTAAACCCTAAACCTTAAACCCTAAACCCTAAACACTAAAACCTACAACCGTAAACCTTAAACCCAAAACCCCAAACCCTAAACCCAAAACCCAAAATTTTAAATCATAAATCATAAACCCTAAACCCTAAAAACTTAAAACCCTAAATCTAAACTAAATAAAACTTAAAAATAAAATAAATAGTAGAACCTAAACCTAAATAAAATAGAAAAAGAAAATAAAATAAAAACCTCAACTAAAAACTAAACTTAAACTTAAACCTAAACCTAAACTAAACTCCCTAAAAATAAACCTAAACTAAACCTTAAACTAACCTAACCCAATTTAAACCTAAATCTAAACCTAAACCTAAACTTAAACCTAAAACTAAATCTCTAAACCTAAACTATAAACTTAAACCTAAACCTAAACTTCTAAACCTAAACTTAAACTCTAATTTAAACTCTAAACTTAAACTCAACCTTAAACTCCCTAAACTTAAACTTAAACCTAAAACTTAAAATCCTAAACCTTTAAATTAAAACTTTAAATTTAAACTTAAACTAAAACTTTCTAATATAAACTTCAAACTAAACTCTAAACCTTTAAGTTATAAACCTTAAACCTTAAACTCTAAACTCCTAAACTAGAATCTAAACTTAAACCTTAAACTCAATCTATAACTCCTAAACTAAAACCTTAACTTAAAATAAACTAAACTTAAACTTTAAACCTAAACTATAAAACCTAAAATCACTAAACCCTAAACCCTAAACCTAACCTAAACCTAAACTTAAAACCTAAAACCCTAAACCCTAAACCTAACTCTAACTCCATGACTAACCCTAAACCCTAAGCTAACCCTAAACCCTAAACCTTAAACCCTAAACACTAAACACAAAATCCTAAACCCTAAACCCTAAACCTAACCTAAATCCTAAACCCAAAACCTAACCATACCTAAACCTTAAACCCTAAACCCTAAACCTAAACTCTAAACCTAAAACCTAAACTTAAATTAAATAAACATATAAAATAAAATAAATAAATAAACATAAACCTAAATAAAATAATAAAATAAAATAAAATAAAACCTAAACTAAAACCTTAATCAAACTTAAAATAAAATAAAATAAAAAGATTAAAATAAACTAAATTAAAATAAATAGAAGCCTAAACTAAACTTAAAATAAAATAAACCTAAGAATAAAAAATCTAAAAAAAAAATAAAAACAAAATGTAAAATAAAAAAATTAACCTAAAATAAAATAAAATAAAAACTAAATAAAAACCTAAACCTAAAAAATAAACCAAAAAAAGAACCTAAAAATAAATGAAAAATAAAACCTAAACCATAAACTAAAATAAAATCTGAACCTAAATAAAAATAAAATAAACCTAAACCTAAACTAAAATAAATAAAACCCTAATGCTAAACCAAAAATAAACTAAATTTAATCCTAAACCTAAACTAAATAAAATAAAATAAACTAAAAATAAACCTAAACTTAAACTAAAAAAATAAAACTTAAAATAAAACCTAACCTAAAAAAATAAGATAAAACCTAAACCTAAACCTAAAAATAAAAAAAGAAAACCTAAGCCTAAAAAAAATAAAAAATAAAACTAAACTAAGAAATAAACCTAAACCTAAACCTAAACCTAAACCTAAAAAATAAACAAAAACTAAAAGCTTAAACTATAAACCTATAATAAATTAACTAAACTAAATAAAATAATAAAAATAAAATAAACTAAAATAAATAAATAAACTAAATAAACCTAAAACTTCAAGTTTACTTAATGTAAAAAAAAAAAAATAAAAAAATAAAAAAAAACCCTAACCCTAAACCCTAAACCCTTAAACTAACTGACAAATTTAAATCTACAAACCTAAACCCTAAACCCTAAACCCTAAAACACTAAACAAGAATCCTAAACCTAAACCTAAATTATAAAGCCTAAAACCCTAAATTAACCTAAACCCTAAAACCTACAACCATAAACCCTAAACCTTAAACCTTAAACACTAAACCATAAACCCTAAACCCTAAAAACCTAAAAACCTAAAGCTAAACTAAATAAAACCCAAAAATAAAATAAATAACAAAACCTAAACATAAATAAAATAATAAAAATTATTAATAACCTCAACTAAAACCTAAACTAAACCTAAACCTAAACCCTAAACCAAAACCCTAAACCCTAAACCCTAAAACCTCCAACCCTACACCCTAAACCCTAAACCCGAAACCTTAAACCCTAAACCCTAAACCCTAAATAATGAACCCTAAACCCTAGAAACCTAAAAACCTAAACCCAAATAAAAACCTAAAAATAAAATAAATAAAAAAACCTTATCTTAAATAAAAAATAAAATTAAATAAAACCTAATCTAAAACTTAAACCTAAACCTAATCCTAAAACTAAACCTAAACTTAAAAATAAAATAAACCAAAAAAGAAAAAACCTAAATAAAATAAAAATAAAATAAAATAAAAACCTAAACCCAAATAATAAACCTAAAAATAATTAAAAAATTAAACCTAAACCCTAAACTAAAAAAAGCTAAACCTAAAATAAATAAAATAAAATAAACCTAAACTTAAACTAAAAGAAAGTAAACTAAAATAAATAAATCCTAAACTTACACCAAAACTAAACTAAACCTAAACCATAAACTAAATAAATTAAAATAAACTAAAAATAAACCTATATGTAAACTAAAAAAAATAAAACCTAAAGATATACCTAAAATAAAAACCTAAACCTAAAAATAAAACCTAAACCTAAAAATAAAAAAATAAACCTAAACTTAAAAATAAATAAAAATAAACTAAACTAAAAAATTAACATAAACCTAAACCTAAAAAATAAACTAAAATAAAACCTCAACTAACAAATAAACATAAAATAAATAATTAAACTAAATAAAATAAAATAAACTTTAAAAAAATAAAATAAATAAAATAAAATAAATAAACCTAAATCTACCTATTTACTTAATTTTTTTAAAAACCCTAAACCTAAATTGAAACCCCTAAATCCTAAACCCTAAACTCTAACTAAACCCTAAACCTAAAACTAACCTAAACCCTAAACCTACAACCACAAAACCAACAATCATAAACCTAAACCCTAAACCCTAAACTAAAGCTAAATAAACCTAAACCTAAACTTAAACCCTAAATGCTAAACCTAACCTAACCCTAAATAAAACCCTAAACCTAAAACCTAAAACCTAAAACCCTAAACTCTAAACTAACCTAAACCCTAAAAAAAACTAAACCCTAAACTCTAAACACCTAAAACCATAAACCTAAAACCTTAAACCCTAAACCCTAAACCTTAAAGCCCTAAACCCTAAACTTTAAAACCCTAAACCCTAAATACCAAAAAACATAAACCTAAACTAAAACCTTAAAATAAAATATATATATAAAACATATAACTAAATAAAATTAAAAAATATAATAAAATAGAAACCTAAACTAAAACCTAAACCTAAACTTCAAAATAAAATAAAATAAACTAATAAAAATAAACTAAAATAAAATAAATAAAATGTAAACTAAACTAAAAAAATAAAATAAACCTAGAATAAAAAAACCTCAAAAAACTAAAAACTAATGGTAAAATAAAAATAAAATAAACATAAAATAAAATAAAAACTAATTAAAAACCTAAACTTTAAAAAATAAACCTAAAAATAAACCCAAAATATAAATAAAAAAAAATCTAAAGCATAAACTAAAAAAAAATCCTAAACCTAAAATAAAATAAAATAAACAAAATAAAATAAGCCTAAACATAAACTAAAATAAACTTAAAATAATAACATAAAACCTAAAAATAAACTTAAATTAAAAACTTAAAACCTAAACCTAAAAAAAATACTTAAACAAAAACCTAAAATTTAAAATAACCATAAACCTCAATTAAAAAATAAACTTAAATCAACCTAAAGAATAATCTAAAATAAAATACCTAAACTAAAATAAATTAACCTAAAATAAATAAAATAAACTAAATAAAAAATAAAAAAATAAACCTAGATAAAAAAAATAAAGTAAACTATAATATACAAAAGATAAACCAAATATACTAAAAGATAAACCTAAACCTACCAATTTACTTAATTAAAAAAAAAAAATCTTAAACCCTAAATACTAATCCTTAAACCATAAACCCTAAACCCTAAAAAAATGTTAAACCATAAAACCCTAAATCTTAAACCCTAAACCCTAAACCCTAAACCCTAAATGCTAAACCTTAAACCCTAAACCCTAACCCTAAACCCTAAACCCTAAACCTAAACCACAAACCCTAAGCCTATACCTAAAGTAATTAAATAAATTAAAAATAAACCTGATCCCTAAAACCTAATAAACTAAATCATAGAATGGGCAAGACTGATGGTAGGAACATCGCCAACCTGTGCCAGATCTAAAGCTGAGGCCGGAGGCACATCATAGTGGGTGGCTCAGAGGTGCGGATATGGAGCCGAAAAGTGGTGGTATGGAGGCTGAGGAGGATGGAGGTTATACTGGTAGCGAGCGAGATGGGGATATGATGGCGTGATCCCGCTACATAAAGGGGGGTTGTTCTAAGAAAGAAATTAAAGAACACTGATCCGACTGCTACTTATGGAACTGTCTTTACAAGAGAGACATTAGCTATCTAGGGTTTTTATTTGCACTATTCATGCACATTTTTTATCTATGTCATCACGTCTAAAAAAACTTGGTTACTACTTGATGAAATTATAAAGAAGAAATATTTGAATCAATTTGTTCTCTTTAAACAAAAACAAAAAAAAAAACCTAAACCTAAAAATTCAAACCCTAAACCTAAAACCTAAACCCTAGACCCTAACCCTAAACCCTAAAAATAAGAAAATAAAAATAAAAAATTTCAAAAAATTTTTAAAAAAAGCCTTAACCCTAAAACTAACCCTAAACTCTTAACCCTAAACCCTAAACCCTAAACACTAAAACCCTAAACCATAAACCCAAAATCCAAAACCCTAAACCTTAAACTCAAACCCTAAAAAAGCAAAACACTAAAGCCTAACCAATAAACCCTAAACACTAAAACCCTAAACCCTAAACCCTAAACACAAAACACTAAACACTAAAACCCTAGAAACCTAAACCTAAAAAATAAAATAAAAATAAAAATCAACTAAAAAATAAATTTAAACCTAAGCCTAACCCTAAAATAAAAAAAAACCTAAACTAAAATAAATAAACTAAACTAAACTAAAATAAAAAATATACCTAAATAAAATAAAAAAATAAAATAAAATAAATAAAAAAGAACAAACTTACAACACTAAACCTACAACCCTAAACCCTAAACCTTAAACCATAAACCCTAAACCCTAAACCCTAAACCATAAACTCTAAACCCTAAACCCTAAATCCTAACCCTAAACACTAAACCCTAAAAGCATAAATCCTAAAACTAAATCAGAAACCCTAAACCCTCAATCTTAAATCCTAAACCCTAAACCTAACCCTAAACCTTAAACACCAAACCTAAACCTAGACCTAAAGTAATTAAATAAACTAAAAAATAAACCTAAACCCTAAAACCTAATAAACTTAAACTTAAACCTAAACCTAAGAATGGGCGTAACCTGATGGCGTGAACATCACCGGCCAACCACTCGCCTAGATCCGTAATGGAAGCAAGGCAGCAGTATTACAGGTGGTGGGGATCCGATGTGGGTGGATATGGAGGTGGTGAAAGCCAGGGTTCTAGAGGCGAGGAGCGATGAGGTTATAGTCATGATGGTGGTGGAGGGAGAGATCGAGGATATGGGTTTGCCGAGAAGTTGGGGTGGTTCTGATTGGAACTAGAGAAGCTGAAGAACGATCGATTTGATCTGCTTCTTATGGAACTGTGTCTTTACAGTAGATATGATTCTAGTTATCTATGGTTTTTTATTTCACTTTATGCATGCTCATTTTGGATCTATGTCATCGCTTCGCCTTAAAAAACTGTGTGTTACCTGTTGATCAAAAAAAAAAGAAGAATTTGTTATCTATTAAGGAAAACCAAAACCCTAAATCCCTAAACTAAAACATAAACCCAAACCCAAAACCTAAAATCTAAACCCTAAACCCTAAACCCTAAACCCTAAACTTTAAACACTAAAAAAATAAAAAATAAAAAAAACTCTAACCCTAAACCCTAAACCCTAAACCCTAAACCCTAACCAAACCCTAAAACCTAAACCTAAACTAAATAAAACCTAAAAATAAAATAAATTAAAAAACCTAAAGCTAAATAAAAAATAAAATAAAATAAAACCCAAACTAAACCCTAAACCTAAAATTAAAATAAAATAAAAAAATACAAACTAAACTAAAATAAAATAAATAAAAACCTAAAATAAACTAAAAACTAAAATAAAACTAAAAATAAAAAATATATAAAAAAACTAAATGAATAATAAAAATAAAATAAACCTAAATAAAATAAAATAAAAACTAAATAAATACCTAAACCGAAAAAATAAACCAAAAAATAAATAAAAAATTAAACCTAAACCTAACACTAAAAAAAACTTAAACTAAAATAAACAAAATTAAATAAACCTAAACCTAATCTAAAATAAACTAAACTAAAATAAATAAATTGTAAACTTAAACCTAAAATAAACTAAAACTAAACCCTAAACTAAATAAAATAAAATTAACTAAAAATAAACCTAAACCTAAACTAAAAAAGAAAATCTAAAAATAAACCTAAATTAAAACCTAAAACCTAAACCTAAAAAAAACAAAATAAAACCTAAACCTAAACCTAAAAAATAAAAAATAAACCTAAACTTAAAAAAATAAAATAAAAATAAAACTAAACTAAAAATAAGCATAAACTTAAACCTAAACCTAAATAATAAACTAAAATAAAAAACCTAAACCAAAATAAATAAGCCTAAAATAACAAATAAACCTAAATAAAACTAAAATAAATAAAAAATAAATTAAATAAACTAAAAAAAACATAAACCTATTGGTTTACTTAATTTAAAAATAGACCTAAACTAAAACTTGAACCCTAAACCTAAAACATAAACCCTAAACTCTAAAACTTAAAAATAAATAAATAAAAAACCCAAACCATGAACCATAAAACTAATCCTAAACCCTAAGCCTACAACCCTAAACCATAATCCTTAAAACCCTAAACCCAAAACCCAAAACACTAAACCATAAATTGTAAACACTAAACCCTAAACCCTAAATACCCTAAACCCTAAAGCCTAAACACTAAACACTAAACCTTAAACCCTAAACCCTAACCCTATACCCTAAACCCTAAAACCCTATACTCTAAAACCCTAAACCTTAAACCCTAAACCATAAACCCTAAACCCTACATACTAAACCCTAAACACCTAAAAACATAAACCTAAAAAATAAAATAAAACCAAAACTCAACTAAAAAATAAACCTAAACCTAAACATAAACCTAAAAAATAAACTAAAATAAAAACAAAATGAAAATAAATAAACCTAAAATAAATAAACTAAACTAAATAAAAATAAAAAATAAACCTAAATCAACTAGTTCACTTAATTTAAAAAATCCTAAACCCTAAACCTTAAACCAACAATACTAAACCTACAACTCTAAACCATAAACTCGAAACCTACAACCCAAAACCCTAAACCCTAAACCTTAAACCCTAAACCTATAAACCCTAAACCCTAACCCAAAACCCTAAACCCTAAAAGCATAAACTCTAAAACCCTAAACCCTAAACCCTAAACCCTAAACCCTAAACAACCCTAAACCCTAAACCCTAAACCCCAAACCCTAAACCTTATCCTAAAGTAACTAAATATATTAAAAAATAAACCTAAAGCCTAAAACATAATAAACCTAAACTGAAACCTAAACCCTAAGAATGGATAAACCTTGATGACAGAAAATCACCGCCAACCATGCTAAGTCTAGATCTAAGGGAGAAAAGGTGAGGCAGCTATCATACCGGTGTTGGGGATCTAGGGTGGTGGTGGTCGAGTAGTGGTTATCCGTGATGGAGGAGAAATGAATGTTGCATGTGGTGTGTGATGGTGGGAGAGATCGGGATATGATGGTGGATCCCACTACTGTGAGGCCGTGGTACCTGAGAATTGGAGAAATCAAGAACACCGATCCGACTGCTGCTTATGGAACTGTTCTTTACAGAGAGACTTCTATGTAGAGTTTTTGATTTGCTTTATGCATCCTCATTTTGATATATGTCATCGCTGCATCTTAGAAAATTGGTGTGTTACTTGGTTAAATCAAAAAAAGAAGAAATGTTTAATAATTTGTTCTAAAAAAAACCAAAACCCTATAACCTAAACTAAACTTTAACCCTAAACCTAAAACCAAAACTCAACCCTAAACTTAAAACCTAAAACCTAAACACTAAACCTTAAACCCTAAACCATAAAATAAAAAAATATAAAAAATATAAAAAACCTAACTCCCTAAACCTAAAACCTAAATCCTAAACCCTAAACCCTAAAACCTTAAACCTTAAACCCATAAACCCTAAACCCTAAAATCCTAAAACTTAAACCTTAAACCCTAAACCCTAAACCTTAAACCCTAAACCCTAAACCCTAAAACCTATAACCTTAAACCCTATACCCTAAATCCCAAACCCTAAACCCTAAACCCTAAACCCTAAACTCTAAACTCTACAAACCTAAAAACTTAAACCAAAACTAAATAAAACCTAAAAAGAAAATAAATAAAAAAACCTAAACTGAAATAAAATAAAATAAAAATCTAATCCTAAACCTAAAAATAAAATAAAATAAAAAATAAAAACTAAAAAAATAAAATAAATAAAAACATAAACTAAAATAAAAAATATAATAAACCTAAAAAAATAAAACCTAAATAAAAAATAAAATAAACCTAAAATAAAATAAAATAAAAACTTAGAAAACCTAAACCTAAAAATAAACCAAAAAATTTATCCTAAAAATAATTAAATAATAGAACCTAAACCCTAAACTAAGAAAAAAAACTTAAACCTAAAATAAACCTAAACCTAAATTAAAACAAGCTAAACTAAAAAAAAAACCTAAACCTAAACCTAAAATAAACTAAACATAAATGCTAAACTAAATATATACCTAAACCTAAACTAAAAAAACTTAAAAATAAACCTAAAAAATAAAATAAAACCTAAACCTAAACCTAAAAAATAAAAAATAAACCTAAGCTTAAAAAAAATAAAATAAAAATAAACTAAACCAAAATAAACATAAACCTAAATGTAAACTTAAATAATAAACTAAAATAAAAAACCTAAACTAAAGTAAATAAACCTAAAACATAAAAACTAACTAAATAATAAAAAATAAACATAAATAAAAAATGAAATAATAAAAAATAAAATAAATAAAAATAAACTAAATAAATTAAATAAACTTAAACCTATCGACTTTTATTAAAAAACCAAAACCCTAAACCCTAAACCCTAATTCATAAACCCTAAACCTTAAAACTGACCCTAAACCTAAACCTACAACCATAAACCTAACCTAAATTTAAACCCTAAACCCCCTAACCTAACTTAAACCCTAAGTCCTAAACCTAAACCCTAAACTCTAAACTAATCTTAAACCATAAATCCTAAACCCTAAGGTTGTGGTTTACAGGTTTGTGGTTTGGTTTAGGGTTTGTGGTCAGGTTTAGGTTTGGTTTAGTGGTTGTGGTTTAGGGTTTTGGGTTTGTGGTTTGTGGGATTTAGGTTTGGGATTTCAAAGATCTAGTTTTTTAAAACAAAAATTTAAAACAAGTTTGTTTTATGTTTATAAAGTTTATTTTTATTTATTTTATTATTTTATTTTTTATTTTAGGTTTATTTTTTTATTTAGTTTAATTTATGTTTTTAGTTTTAATTTTAATTTATTTTTTTGTTTAGGTTTAGGTTTTGTTTATTTTAAGTTTAGTTTTATTTTAATTTATTTTAAGTTTAGGTTTTATTTTTTATTTTATGTTTGTATTTTATTTTTTTATTTTTTTTTAGTTTTATTTTTTGTGTCCATTTTAAGTTTATTTTGTTTATTTAAATCATGGTTTAGTTTAATGTTTAGGTTTAAGTTTTATTTATTTAGTTTAGTTTGTTTAGTTTAGGTTTACTTATTATTTTATCTTAAGTTTAGGTTTTTATAGTTTGGTTTTATTTTATATTTACTCTTATTTTATTTTGTTAGGTTTTATTTTATTTTATTTTATTATTATCTTAGGTTTATTTTATTTTATTTAGTATTTATTTTATTTAGGTTTTATTTTCTAGTTTAGGTTTTATTTATTTAACATAGATTTTATTATTTATTTTTTTATTTTGGCTCATTTATTTTAGTTTTCATCTTTATCTTGTTTAAAGCTTATTTATTTATTTCTTTAGGTTTTAAAGGTGCCTAGTTTTAGCTCTGCCTCGTGGGCTTCCTTTAGTCAAGATCTGTTTTACAGGCCTTAGTTTGGGCTAGGTTTAGGTTTGTCAGATCAGTGGTTTGCCTTTTGAATCATGTAAACTGATAGGTTTAGTTTATTTATTACAGTTAATTTTATTTATTTGCTTAACATAATCTTTTATTTTGGTTATTTTTATATTCTTAGTTTAGCTTTATTTATCTAGTTGGTTTTATCTTAGTTTATACTCAAGCCTTTAAGCTTTTAGGTTTATTTTAGTTGAGTTATTTTATTTTTTATTTTTAGGTAGTTTATTTAAGCTCATGGTTATTTATCTTTTGTTAGTTTGTTTTATTTTAGGCCTAATTTTAGGTTTAGATTTTTTTTAGTTTAGATTTATTTTTAGTTTATTTTATTTTATTTTCTTTAGGTTTAGTTTGCCTAAGTTTATTTTGATCAGTTAGTTTTATTTATTTTAGTTTATTTTAGTTTAGCCAGTTTATTTTATTTTTATTTTATTTTCTTTTTGTAGCCTATGTTTTCCTTAGTTAGTGTTTATTATTTTTTTTTTAGATTTTTAGGTTTAGTTTTTATTTCATTTTTTATTTTATTTTATTCTAGGTTTAATTTATATTTTTATTTTATGTTTAGTTCTTATATTATTTAGGTTTTTATTTTATATTATTTTTTTTTAGTTTAGTTTATTTTATTTTTTTAAATTTTTTAGTTTAATTTTTTTTTAGGTTTAGTTTTAATTTTATTTTATTTTTATTTTATTATATTTATTTTT
This sequence comes from Cymbidium sinense, assembly GCA_021442155.1. Classification (NCBI taxonomy): domain Eukaryota; kingdom Viridiplantae; phylum Streptophyta; class Magnoliopsida; order Asparagales; family Orchidaceae; genus Cymbidium; species Cymbidium sinense. The sequence goes on along the minus strand of JAKCPB010000721.1, from coordinate 78,652 downwards.
TTTATTTATTTTATTTTTGGTTTTATTTGCATAGTTTAGGTTTTTGATTTGGTTTAGGTTTGTAGTTTAGGGTTTGTGGTTTGTTTTAGATTTTGGGTTTGGGTTTGTGGTTTAGTGTTTATGTTTTAAGGTTTAGAGTTTATTATTGGTTTAGGTTTAGTGGTTTAGTTAACTTGGGGTTTATGGTTAGTTAGGTTTGGGAAGCTGTGGTTTAGTGTTTTTAGCCCTAAAAGCCTAAGCCCTAAATCCTAAACTAACCCTAAAAAACCCCAAGTCTAAAACCTAAACCAACCCTAAACCCTAAGTTAAACCTCAACCCTATACCCTAAACACTAAACCTTAAATTAACCTAAAACCCTAAGCTAACCCTAAACCTTAAACACTAAACCCTAAAAACCCTAAAGCCTAAACACTCAACTCTAAACCCTAAACCCTAAACCATAAACCCTAAAAACCTAAAAATCTAAACCTAAACTAAATAAAACCTAAAAAATGTAATAAGAAAACCTAATCCTAAATAAAATAAAATATAAACCTAAACTAAAGCCTAAACCTAAATAAAATAAATAAAAAATAAATAAAATAAATAAATAAATAAAACTTAAATAAAATAAACCTAAAAATAAAACTAAATGAAAATCAAAATAAAATAAACCTAAAATAAAATAAAATAAATAACTAAATAAAAACCTAAACCAAAAAAATAAACCTAAAAATAAAGAAAAATTAAAACCTAAACCATAAACTAAGAAAAAACCTAAACCTAAAATAAACAAAATGAAATAAACCTAAACCCAAACTAAAATAAACTAAACTAAAATAAATAAAACTTCACCTAAACCTAAAATAAACTAAACCTAAACCCTAAACTAAAAAAAATAAAAATAAACCTAAACTTAAACTAAAAATAAAACCTTAAAAAATAAATTGAAAATCTAAACCAAAACCAAAAAATAAAAAATACTAAATGTAAAAAATAAAATAAAAATATAACTAAATTAAAAAATAAATATAAACCTAAACCTAAACCTAAACCTAAAAATAAAATAAAATAAAAAACCTAAACTAAAATAAATAAACCTAAAATAAATAAACTAAATAAAATAAAAATAAAAAATAAATGTAAATAAATAAAAAATAAAATAAACTAAAATAAATAAAAAATAAGCTAAATATACTTAAACCTATCGATTTATTTAATTTAAAAAAAAAAACCTTAAACCCTCAACTAAATCCTAAGCCCTAAACCCTAAACCTACAACCCTACACCCTCCCTAAACCCTAAACTATAAATCATAACTAACCCTAAACCCTAAAACCATTAAACCCTAACCCTAAACCTAAACCCCAAACCATAAAACCCTAAACCTAAGAAGTAACCTTGACGTGAACATCACCAACTACAATCTAGATTTAGGAGATGAAGGTGGAAATTATCATAAGGGTGGGGGGAGATGGTGGATATGGAGGTGGTCGAGCAGTGGTGGTTATGGAGGTGGGATGATTTTACAGCCATGGTGGTGGTGGAGGGAGAGATCGTGATATGATGGTAGATCCTCGCTACTGAGAGAGAGGGGTGGTTTTGATAGAACTTGAGAAACTAAAGAATGGCTTATCCGACCGCTTTATGGAACTGTCTTAAAGTAGAGACGAGTATTTATCTTGGTTTTGCTTTGTCTATGGGTACTCATTTTTATCTATGCCGCTATGTCTTAGAAAACTTGGGTGCTACTTGGTTGATCAAATTGAAAAGAAAAAATTTTGAATATAAATTTGTTCTTTGTTAAAAAAACTTAAACAAGAACCCTAAACACAAAAAGATAAACCCTAAACCTAAAACCTAAACCCTAAATCCTAAACCCTAAACCCTAAATCTTAAACCCTAAATCCTAAATCCTAAACCCTAAAACTAAACCCTAAACCCTAAACTCTAAACTCTAAACCTAAACTTAAACACTAAACCCTAAAACCTTAAACCCTAAACTCAAAAACCTACAACCCTAAGCCCTAAACCCTAAACCCCAAACCCCATACCCTAAACCCTAAACCCTAAACCCTAAACTAGCCCTAAACTAACCCTAAACACTAACCCTAAATCCTAAACCCTAAACATTGAATAAAGTTGTCATTAGGAGTAGATCTAAAGAATGACCTAATCCTAACTTTGTATGGTAAAAAGAAAATGTCTTCAAGAGACTTTCGCTTAATTATTAGAGATTTGAATACCCTAAACCCTAACCCTAAATCATATCATAATACCATATATTATAATGTTGGATCATATATTTTAGCATGTAGTGATGTGTTTTTCGATGTTATAAGATGTTTTTCGATGTTTTAGTATATTATGGTATTGTGGCTATAGTCTATATTAATATAAATCATAAAAATATTGATTTAATAAATTAGATGATAAAATTTGTTAAATTTGAAGTGGGAAAAGGTTGTAGTAAAAGATGCCAATTTGTTGTCTAAAAGTAAGTAAGATTTTATGTTCAAACTAAATATTATATGTTGTGATAGTAAAGATCATATCATAATATATTATTCTATGTATTTTAAATTATTTTAGTATTTTGCAATCATGCAAAGCCTACACTAGCATTATTTATAAAAATGTTGATTTAGACTTTAAAATGTAGAATTTGGCCAAATTCATAATAGGTATAGCATGGCATCATAATATATTATTTCAATTTAAAATATGTAAATAATATAAAATATATAGTTTTTTATTGTTTAGACTAATTTTATGATTTTTTTCTTAAGCAATCCCTTGTGATTTGATATGCAAATATAATATAATAAAATATGTTATAGTGTATTATAATATAGGATGCCATAACATAGTGTAGCATCGTGCATTATAGCATACTATTGAGTATTACTATTTATTTTAGCATATTTTAGTTTGTTATTGTATGATGTAGTAGAGTTTGTATTATAATTCATAATGATGATCGAGATGATGGATTTGGCCAAATTTAAGGTAAGCTTTAGGGAACATCATTGAGGTGTACATTTAATCAAAAGATTGGAATTTTGCATCCAAAATAAATTTTTATATTTCAACCAATTTCTATAAGTTTTTTCCTTAAAGTGCTTCATTTTAAGGTGTAATGTAAGATAATATATTATATGATAGCATATTAAAATATAATGTACAAATATAATATAAAGTCACATTAATATAAATGTAGTAGTGTCTTACTAAATGTTATATTTTTTAGGATGTTTTACTTTTGTTATAATACATTGGTATTCATCGCTATATGGCTCAAGTGTCACCTCCAAGGGAATCCACTATTGAGAAGAGTTGGATGGTATGCTAACTATATAAAACTCATCTTATGAACTAGATTCTATGTCTATATGGATAGTAGGTGTACTTAGTAGATAAATCCTCAGCCAATAAGGAGATTTTTCACCCTGGGACCTGCCTCTAAACCTCTTTCTCCCTAGTGGAGGTCAAGTCATTTTACCCATATGAATGGAGTAATGAACCGGTGGAATATAATGTCACTTCTTCCTCCTCTAAGTCTATTTCCACCCCTTTATTTTCCTTTTCATTTTCTATTTTATTTTCCTTTTCTTTTCTTTTTTCTTTTTTTTTTCTTTCTTTTTTCTTTTTTTTTAAGCTTTGGTAGTTATATTACCTCATGAACTGTAAATGGCTTGAGATCTCCTTTGACACAAGAGACAATCCCACCTCTCATAAACTTCAAACACGATATAGAGATGGAACTATGTTGTTCACATGTATCCATGGTCTCCCAAGCAAAGCTTGAAAGATGTATCCTAGTCTATAATGTGAAACTTGCTTCGCCTTCTAATCATCTATCTCCAAGGGCAACACTATGGAGCCTTAGGCCTGTTGACCTCACTTCTCAAGTGTGGATTCAATCTTCCCATCTTAGACTTAAGAGTCTTCTAGACACTGAGACTTCTTTAGTCATAAGACACTTCTAACAAGTAAGTAAACACTTAACCTAAGCCTAAAGACTTAGAAAGGTTAACTATAGGATTAGGTTACGCCTTAAGGATTAGGATAATCCACCTATCCTACAACCCAAATCCAATCAATGTTCACCTTCTCAAACCAAACCTCAAGTTCAATTCAAACATCAAATTCAAATGCAAATCCAAACCCTAATTTTAAAAACCAAATGATTGAAGCCCATGATCAAATCCAAACTTGAAACCCTTCCTAAGTCATATGACCTATCCCATGGACTTAGCCAAATCTTAATCAAAATCATTCCAAAATCAATTGATTTTCTCATAATCTATATCTTCAATCATCTTCCTCAATATAAATCGATCTACATTCAAATGATCAAATCCAAATTAAGCTAAATCAAATTCAATCAAACTCTTCCTAAGCCATGTGACCTATCCCATGGACTTAGCTAAATCTTAATCCAAATCAAGTCAAATTCAATTGATTTTCTCACAAATCAATCAATTCTAAAATTTAAATGAAATATACATTTAAATCAAAGAAAACTAAATCAAACCAAATCAAAATCCAAACCTAAGCCACCCATGGACTTAGTCAAATTAATTCATTCCAAAACCCAAATTCAATTGATTTTTCATGAATCAATCATACCTTCAATCATATTCATAAATATAAATGAAATCTACAATCCAAACCAAATCAACCCAAGTCAAACCCAACTTAACTTTTTGACTTGAAATGTTCGATGAACCAAAACCCATTTGAACCAAAGACATCGCTTGAATTTATATATTAATCCTAAATCCATATATAAACTCAATTAAATCAAACTCAACCCAAAATCAACCCAACTAAACCATATTGGTCCACTTGACCCGTGAGTGGCCAATTTGACCAATTTAAGCCAAGTTCTAATTATACCCAAATCAGATTGAACCAAGCCCATCAAAACCTCCCATCATGACTGTTGATCACCCTAAGTTGATTGTTATCACAAATTGGGTCAAATAAAGTCAACTTGGTCATTTGACCAAGTCAACCCCTTAACCCATATGAACCCAAACTATCCAAATTGCAACTTATGCCAAATCCCTTGAAACTAATGATTCTTACCAAATCAAAATCAATATTTGAATATGACTTGACCTTCAATTGAGTCAAACTAAGCTCAATTGGTTGTCTTTATCCAAGTTTGCCCAAATTGACCTAAAATACCAAATTCATTGCAACCAATGGCTTAAGTTCATTCTAAATTGATTATTGAATTTTACCAAAGCTATGTTTGGACCCAATTAAACCCAATTGACTAAATTTTGACCTAAAGGTTCAAGTTGGCCTAAATCAAAACTAGATCTGAATTAATTGAAACCAAAGCCTACAATCATCTTCAATTGGTCAACTAAACCCAAACCAACACCCAATCCAAGCCAATTTGGCCAATTTGGTAAAATTGGTCAACTTAACCCATTTGTCCCAAATGAATTCAAATGAGCCAAAATCAAATCTAAGCCAAACTAAACCAAACATATTGAACCAAAACATCCCAAATGATCATATGAACTTGACTTTGGTTTGACCTAATTTGACCAATTGGTCAACTTGTCCCAACCAAACTCGCTTTGACCTAAATGAGTCAAACTGCCAAACCTAACCAAATTAATTCCAACTAACTTGAAATTTATGCTAGCCCACTTTTGGCTCATTTCAAATCTGCCCAATTCAAATCCAATGCCAAATGATCATTCTACCCTTAGGTCAAGGACATCACATTAGACAAATCACCCATGTAAGTGGTCATTTATATTCTTGGCCACTTCAGCCCAATGGTCCGCTTTGGGACACCACAATTAACCAAAGAGGTGAAGCTCGAGTCGCCATGACCCAAAAAGAGGTGAAATCACCTACCTCCCCATCGGAGCATTTGAAACCCATAAGACACCCATGATTCCTTGCAACCACCTCCACTTTCAACCAACAAAGTTGAGCCAACTCACCTCCTCCTTACCTACCTCCCAAGTTAGATTTAACGGCCATAAGAAGCCAAATTGATCCACTGATCCAATTAAGATAAGGGCCTGCTTTCACTCAAACACACACAAAAATCATTCCCTTAGAGCTCCTATACCCAAGACGAAAGCCCTAGAGCCATTCCTTAAGCTCCAAAGCTCATTCCTCAATCAAAAAATGCTATTCGCATTCCTGTCCCAAAGGGACACTCCCATTTTAATTCCCAATCCTTCTTTTTCATCATCAAACTCAAACTTAACTTTGCACGACCTTCCTGGCATCATGTATTTGAGCAAGAATGAATCATCTCCTGGCTTCTTGAGCACCGAGGTGGGGCTTCATCAAAGTCTTGCTCAAATCATCTGCTCATGGCCTTTAAAGCTAACATCATGAATTGATCCAATATCGCCAATGTGGCTTCATCTCCACTGATGAAGCTTCCATTGAGGCATCTTGAGCTCTTGTGAGGTATGGTTCCATAATCGATCCTTAGACAAAAATGGGTTGGAGCTTTTTGAAGAAAAGTTGCATCTCATGTGATCTTGACTGTTGGATCCCCTTTGATTGATGTTGTGAAGGTGTGGGATCATTTTGGAGTTGATCCAAGCTCGAGTAAGCTCAGATCAAGTGAGCAATGGCAGACAGACTCCATTCTCCCTCACTCAAGTGACATTAGATCGTGCACCATCCATTCTGCATGATCAGAATGGACGGCCATGATTAGATCTGCCAGATTGATCTGATTTAATCCTATTAAGCTGTGAGATTAATCGTAGCTATCCGATCTTAGATCGGATGGCGTACAAGAAATCACATCCCCCGCCACCACATAGGCACTAAGTTAGATAAGTTTTAAGTACCTAATCACGTGGCACCACGTGGAAAGTGCGACGTCAGTACGCCATGTGGCGCCAATATGATTATGCTTTAATTAGGCTTAATTAATCATTTTTAGGACTTAAATTTTTAAAATTATAAAAAATTATAGACAAATCAAAAAATTAGAAATAAATACTCATTTTAAAGGTATTTAAGAGGAGAATTAATTAAAAATTATCTTAACTAATTTTGAATAGTAATTAAGGTTTAATTACAAAATTAATTAGCTTAATTACTTTTAATTACTTGAGCAATTAATTCTAAATTTTATAGGTTAACTTAATGGGATGACATCTGTCTCCCATATTTTTCTTGGGATTTATTTCTCATTTAATTAAGAAAATTGACTAATTAAACTTTAACTACTATTTTAAGTTAATTAATGATTAATTAATCCCGTGAACAGTAATAAATTAGTTAATTAAGTTTATTAATCATTGTTCAATAGTAAGTGAACAAAAGAATAGGGTTGGGACCCCTTTCATTAAGTTCATTTTACCCTTTTTAAAATGAAATTAATTAAGATCTAACTAATTAATTAAATCACTTAATCAAATTGAAATCATAACCGCATCGTAATTAAATTAAATCATGGGGTAGATCTTGGTGTTTAATAACCCAAACGAGTTTAATGAAATTATGGTTAGTCCACATGTGTGGAAAACTATAAGAGTAATTAATTTAGTCCCTTAATCTAATTAACTATTAATCATGAGCCAAGTGCATTAGGCCCCTTTATTTCCTAGATCATTACAAGTTTATTTTTTATGCATATCATGTTGGTTCATAATTATTTATTTAATTAATTTAAGGTGACATGTAAGGGTAATTAATTCATCTAATTAAGGGTTCAACTTAATTAACCCATAAATCAACTTAATTACATTTCTTTAAATCAAATCACTAATATGGGAATTGGTTTAAAGAAGTGATGATTTCTCTTCTTCTTTAACTCAAATCAAATCCAAAACTTAATTAATAAAGAAGCTTTGGTTTGCTTTAAATAATCTTATTTGATTTTATTATCCTAAGAACTAGTTTGGTTCAATGAATCACATGCTTATATTTGATTGTCCTCTTCCAATCATGTTAAATTTGGTATGTCATTTGAATTCATGCATCCATCTTTTCAAAATCAAGTAAAGTAAAATGGATTTCCTTTATATAAGCTTCCATGTGTTGATTTAATTTAATATATGTGTGGCTATTATCACTATTAAATCCAAATGTATTTTTCAAAAGCTTATAAATGAATATTAATATAAGTTATGTTGCTAGTTATAAATAAATAAGAAATGCATGTGCTTATAGCGTAAGTGTATGAACTTCGCCTATTCATGTGTTGATTTATAAATAATTGGTAATGGTATGATGGACATCCCGAGAACACGAGGCTTTAGCTAGCCCAAGGAGGTCATTTGATTACCTCACTTCCCTGGTTTGTTACTAGGTTAATGAAATCGAGAAGAAGAAACATTGATTCTAAATTTATTCTATGTTTAAAAAAAACAAAACAAAACCCTAAACCCTAAACTAAAACCTGAACCCTAACCCTAAAACCTAAATCCTAAACCCTAAACCCTAACTCTAAACCCTAAACCCTAAACCTTAAACCCAAACCGTAAAGCCTAAACCCTAAACCCTAAACTGTAAACCCTAACCTAAACCTAAACTAAATAAAACCTAAAAATAGAATAAATAAAAAAACCTAAACCTAAATAAATTAAAAATATAAAATAAAATAAAAACTTAAACTATAACCTAAACTTAAACCTAAACCTAAACCTAAAAATAAAAAAATAAAAAATAAAAACTAAAATAAAATAAAATTAATAAAAACCTAAACTAAACTAAAAATAAAATAAACTTAAAAATAAAAGACCTAAATAAAATAAAAATAAACTAAACCAAAAACAAAATAAAATAATGGCTAAATAAAATTCTAAACCTAAACAATAAACATAAAAATAAATAAAAAATAAAACCTAAACCCTAAAAAAACCTAAACCTAAAATAAACAAAATAAAATAAACATAAACCTAAACTAAAATAAATAAAACCTAAACCTAAACCTAAAATAAACTAAACCTAAACCCTAAACAAAATAAAATAAAATAAACTAAAAATAAACCTAAACCAAAACTAAAAATAAAAACCTAAAAATAAACCTAAAAAAAAACCTAAAACCTAAACCTAAAAAAATAAAATAAAAACCTAAACCTAAACCTAAAAATAAAAAATAAAACTTAAACCTAAAAATAAAATAAAAAAACTAAACTAAAAGATAAACATAAACCTAAACCTAAACCTAAAAAATAAACTAAAATAAATAACTTAAACTAAAATAAAGAAACCTAAAATAAATAAACAATACTAAAAAATAAAATGTAAACCTAAATAAAAAAAATAAACTAAAATAAATAAAAAATAAACTAAATAAACCTAAACCTATTGGTTTGCTTAATTTTTTTTAAAAAACCTTAAACCCTAAACTCTAAAAATAACCCTAAACCCTAAATCCTAAACTAACCCTAAACGCTAAACCCTTAACCTTAAAAGCTAAAAACGTAAACCGTAAACCCTAAATGTTGAAAACCCTAAACCCTAAAGCCTAATGCCTAAACCCTAAACCTTAAACCCTAAACTAAACTTAAACCTTAAGCTAACCCTAAACCCTAAACCCTAAACCTAAAAACCCTAAACCCTAAAGCCTAAACACTAAACCCTAAACCCTAACCTTAAACCCAAAATGCGAAAACCCTAAAACCCTAAACCTGAACCCTAAACCCTAAACCCTAAACCCTAAAAATTTAAAAACCTAAACGTAAACTAAATAAAACCTAAAAATAAAAAATAAAAAAACCTAAACTTGATAAAATAAAATAAATAAAATAAAAAAACTAAAATAAAGCCTAAATCTAAACCTAAAAATGAAATAAAATAAACTAATAAATATAAACTAAAATAAAACAAATAAAACCTAAACTAAACTAAAAAATTAAACAAACCTAAGAATAAAAGACCTAAAGAAAGTAAAATAAAATAAAAACTAAATAAAAACCTGAGCCTAAAATATAAGCCTTAAAATAAAACCTAAAAATAAATAAAAAATAAAACCTAAATCTTAAAGCAAAAAAAAAACCTAAACATAAAATAAAAACAAAATAAACAAAATAAAATAAACTTAAACCTAAACTAAAATAAACTAAACTAAAATAAATAAAACCTAAACCTAAACCTAAACTTAAACTAAATAAAATAAAATAAACTAAAAATAAACCTAAACTTAAACTAAAAAATAAAACCTAAAACGTAAACCTAAAAAAATAAAATAAAAACCTAAACCTAAACCTAAAAGTAAAAAAAGAAAACCTAAAACTAAAAATTAAAATTGAAACAAAACTCACCTAAAAAATAAACCTAAACCTAAACTGAAACCTAAAAAATAAACTAAAATGAAAAACCTAAACTAAAATAAGTAAACCTAAAATAAATAAACTAAAATAAATAAAAAATTAACCTAAGTAAAAATAAATAAATAAATTAACAAAAATAAATAAATAAAACTAAATAAACCTAAACCTATCGATTTACTTAATTTTTAAAAAATACCCTAAACCCTAAACCCTAAACCTACAACCCTAAACTTTAAATCCTAAACCCTAAACCCTAAACCTACAACCCTAAACTTCAAATCCTAAACCCTAAACTAACCATAAATCCTAAACTTAAACCTAAACTAACCTAACTAACCCTAACCTAACCTCTAACCTAAAACATTAAACCCTAAACTAAACTATAAACTAAATGAACCTAAACTATAAACCTAAACTTAAACTTAAGCAAACCCTAAACCTAATTTAAACCTAAATCTAACTTAATCTCTCTAAATCCTAAACTAAAACCCTAAACTATAACCTAAACACTAAAACCCTAAGCTCTAAAGCTCTAAACACTAAACCTAAACTTAAACCTAACTACTTAAACCCTAAAACCTAAACCTTAAACCCTAAACCCTAGCCTTAAACACTAAATCCTAAAACTATAAACCTTAAACCCTAAACCCTAAAATACCTAAACTCTAAACCATAAACCTTAAACCCTAAAACCTAAACCCTATGCCGTAGACTTTAAACCATAAACCCTAAACCCTAAACCCTCAACTATCCTTAACCCTAAACCCTAAAAAGCTAAAAACCTAAACCTAAACTAAATAAAACCTAAAAATAAAATAAATAAATAAAACCTAAACTAAAATAAAATAAAAAATAAAATAAAAACCTAAACTAAAACTTAAATCTAAACCTAAAATGAGAATAAAATTAAAAAAAAACTAAACTAAAATAAAATAAATGAAAACCTAAACTAAACTAAAAAATAAAAAAACAAAATAAAATAAAAACTAAACTCAAAATAAAAATAAAATAAAATACAAACTAAATAAAAACCTAAACCTAAAAAATAAACCAAAAAATAAACCATAAAAATAAAGAAAGAATAAAACCTAAACCCTAAACTAAAAAAAAACATAAACTAAAAAAAATAAACCTAAACCTAAACTAAAATAAACTAAACTAAAATAAATAAAACCTAAATCCTAAATAAAATAAAATAAAACCTAAACCTAATCCTAAAAATAAAAAATTAAACCTAAACCTTGAAAAAAAAAAAAAAAAAAAAACCTAAACTAAAATAATTAAACCTAAAATAAATAAACTAAACAACAACAACAACAACAACAACAACAACAACAACAACAACAAAAACAACAACAACAACAACAATAAATAAAAAAACCTAAACCAAAATAAAGTAAAATAAAATAAAACTAAAACCTAAACCTAAAATATAAAATAAAATAAAACTAAATACTAGACTAAAATAATATAAATAAAAGCTAAACTAAATTAAAAAATAAAAAACTTAAATAAAATAAAACTAAACCTAAAATAAACATAAAATAAACCTAAAATAAAATAAAATAAAACTAAATAAAACCTAAACCTAAAAATAAACCAAAAATTGAACCTAAAATAAATAAAAATAAAAGCTAAACCCTAAAGTAGAAAACCTAAACCTAAAATAAAATAAAATAAACCTAAACCTAAAAAAAAGAAAGCTAAACTGAAATAAATAAAACCTAAACTTAAACCTAAAATAAACTAAATAAAATAAGATAAACAAAAAATAAACTTAAACCTAAACAAAAAAATTAGACCTAAAAATAAACCTAAAATAAAAACATAAAACATAAACCTAAAAAAATTAAATAAAAACCTAAACTTAAACCAAAAAATAAGAAATAAAACATAAACCTAAAAATTAAAAAAATAAAACTAAACTAAAACATCTAAACCTAAACCTAAACCTATAAACTAAAATAAAATGGCTAAACAAAATAAATAAACCTAAAATAAGTAAACTAAACTAAATAAAAATAAAAATTAACCTAAATAAAAATTAAAAATAAAATAAACTTAATAAACTAAATAGACCTATGCCTACGAGTTTACATAATTTAAAAAAAGATTAAAAAAATTAAAAATAAAAGAAATTAAAAAATAAAAGAAATTAAAAAAAACCCTAACCCTAAACCAAAACCCTAAAACTAACCCTACTCCCTAAACCCTAAACACTAATCCTAAACCCTAAACCGTAAAACCCTAACCCTAAACCCTAAACCGTAAAACCCTAACCCTAAACCCTAAACCCTAAACCCTAAACCTTAAACCCTAAACCCCAAACCCAAAACCCGAAATCGTAAACCATAAACAAACCTAAACCCAATAGTTTACATTTTTAAAAAAATTAAAAAATTAAAAACTTATAAAAATTATAAAAAAATCCTAACCCTAAATCCTAAACCTAAAAATAACCCTACACTATAAACCGTAACACCCAAAACCTTAAACCCTAAACTCTAAACCATAAACCCTAAACCCTAAACCCTAAACCTTAAACCCTAAACTAAACACTAAAACTAAATCAAACCTTAAACCTAAAACTAAACCTAAACCTAAAATCAAAATTTAAATCATAAATCATAAACCCTAGACCCTAAAAACATAAAACCCTAAATCTAAACTAAATAAAACTTAAAAATAAAATAAATAGCAGAACTTAAACCTAAATAAAATAGATAAAGAAAATAAAATAAAAACCTCAACTAAAACTAACTTAAACTTAAACTAAACCTAAACCTAAACCTAAACCTAAACCTGTCCTAAATGAATACTTAAACCTAAACCTAAAACTAACCTAAACCCTAAATCTAAAACTTAAACCTAAATCTAAACTCCTAAACCCTAAACCTTAAACCTAAACACTAAATCTATGCCCTAAACCCTAAACATAAAACCTAAACTTAAACCCTAAACTATCAAACCTAAACCTAACCCTAACTAAACCTAAACTTAAATCCTACACTAAAACTATAAACTTAAATTCTAAACTAACTAAACCTAAACCTTAAAACCTAAAATCCTAAACTTAAACACAAAACTCTAACTTAAACCTAAAAGACTAAAACTTAAACTAAATTCTAATATAAAACTTAAACTTGAAACCTAAACTAACTCTAAACCTGCTATAAACTTAAACCTAAACCCTAAACTAAACCCTAAATAGTAAATGCTAAACCTAAACCTAAACTCTAAACTCTAATCAGAATTTAAACTAAAACCTTAACCTACACCCTAAAACCATAAACCCTAAACTCTAAACTCACTTTAAACCCTAAACCATAAAACCTAAAATCACTAAACCCTAAACCCTAAACCCTAACCCTAAACCCTAAACCTTAAAACCTAAAAACCCTAAACCTTAAACCCTAACTGCTTAACCTATGACTAACCCTAAACCTGCTAACTATAAACTATACATTAAACCTTAAACACTAAATAGAAAATCCTAAACCCTAAACCCTAAACCCTAACCCTAAATCCTAAACCTAAAAACCCTGAACCCTAAATTCCTAAACCTTAAACCCTAAACCCTAAACCCTAAACTCTAAACCCTAAAAACCTAAACCTAAATTAAATAAAACATACAAATAAAATAAATAAATAAATAAATGTAAACCTAAATAAAATAATAAAATAAAATAAAATAAAAACCTAAATTAAAACCTTAACCGAAAGTTAAAAATAAAATAAAATAAAAACATTAAAATAAACTAAATTAAAATAAATAGAAACCTAAACTAAACTTAAAATAAAATAAACCTAAGAATAAAAAAATCTAAAATAAAAAACAAAATGTAAAATAAAAAAATTAACCTAAAATAAAATAAAATAAAACTAAATAAAACCTAAACCTAAAAAATAAACCAAAAAAAAGAACCTAAAAAATAAATGAAAAATAAAACCTAAACCATAAACTAAAATAAAATCAAACCAAATAAAATAAAATAAACCTAAACCTAAACTAAAATAAATAAAACCCTAATGCTAAACCAAAATAAACTAAATTTAATCCTAAACCTAAACTAAATAAAATAAAATAAACTAAAAATAAACCTAAACTTAAACTAAAAAATAAAACCTAAAATAAAAACCTAAAACCTTAACCTAAAAAAATAAGATAAAAATCTAAACCTAAACCTAAAAATGAAAAAGAAAACCTAAGCCTAAAAAAATAAAAATAAAACTAAACTAAGAAATAAACCTAAACCTAAACCTAAACCTAAACCTAAAAAATAAACAAAAACTAAAAGCTTAAACTATAAACCTATAATAAATTAACTAAACTAAATAAAATAATAATAATAAAATAAACTAAAATAAATAAATAAACCTAAAAAATAACAAACCCTAACCCTAAACCCTAAATCCTTAAACTAACCCGACAGCCTAAATCTACAAACCTAAACCCTAAACCCTAAACCCTAAAACTAAAATAAAGAATCTTAAACCCTAAACCTAAATTATAAAGCCTAAAACCCTAAATCCTAAACCCTAAACCCTAAAAGTTACAACCATAAACCCTAAACCTTAAACCTTAAACACTAAACCATAAACCCTAAACCCTAAAAACCTAAAAACCTAAAGCTAAACTAAATAAAACCCAAAAATAAAAGAAATAAAAAAACCTAAACATAAATAAAATAATAAAAATAATAATAATAACCTCAACTAAAACCTAAACTTAAACCTAAACCTAAACCTTAAACCAAAACCCTAAACCCTAAAATCCAAAACCCTAAACCCTAAACCCTTAACCCTAAACCCTAAACCCTAAAACCTACAATCCTACACCCTAAACCCTAAACCCCAAACCTTAAACCCTAAACCCTAAACCCTAAATAATGAACCCTAAACCTTAAAAACCTAAAAACCTAAACCTGAACTAAATAAAACCTAAAAAAAAATAAATAAAAAAACCTTATCTTAAATAAAAAAATAAAAATTAAATAGAAATTTAATCTAAAACTTAAACCTAAACCTAAACCTAAAACTAGACCTAAACTTAAAAATAAAATAAACCTAAAAAGAATAAACCTAAATAAAATAAAACCAAAATGTAAAATAAAAATAAAATAAAATAAAAACCTAAACCCAAATAATAATCCTAAAAATAATTAAAAAATTAAACCTAAACCCTAAACTAAAAAAAAAGCTAAACCTAAAATAAATAAAATAAAATAAACCTAAACCTAAACTAAAATAAAGTAAACTAAAATAAATAAATCATAAACTTACACCAAAACTAAACTAAACCTAAACCATAAACTAAATAAATTAAAATAAACAAAAATAAACCATTTGTAAACTTAAAAATAAAACCTAAAGATATACCTAAAATAAAACCTAAAACCTAAACCTAAAAAATAAAATAAAACCTAAACCTAAAAAAAAAAAATAAACCTAAACCTAAAAAAATAAATAAAATAAAACTAAACTAAAAAATTAACATAAACCTAAACCTAAACTAAATTAAAACACTAACTAACAATAAACATAAAATAAATAAATTAAACTAAATAAAAATAAAAAATAAACTTATAAAAAAATAAAATAAATAAAATAAAATAAATAAACCTAAATCTACCTGTTTACTTAATTTTTTTAAAAACCCTAAACCTAAATTGTAAATCCTAAATCTAAACCCTAAACCCTGAACCCTAAACCCTAAACCCTAAAACTAACCCTAAACCCTAAACCTACAACCGCAAACCAACAATCCTAAACCCTAAAACCTAAACCCTAAACCCTTAAAAACCCTAAACCATAAACCCTAAGCCCTAAACCCTAAACCATAAGCTAACCCTAAACCCTAAACCCTAAACTCTAAACCTTAAATGCTAAATCCTAACCCTAACCCTAAACGTTAAACCCTAAACCTAAAACCTTAAAACCCAAAACCTAAACTTAAACTAAACTCTAAACCCTAAAAAACTAAACCCTAAACTCTAAACTAATCCTAAACCAGAAACCCAAAAGTTAAACCCTAAACCTAAAGTTTAAAGCCCTAAACCTAAACTTTAAAACCCTAAACCCTAAAACCCTAAACTCTAAACCCTAAAAAAAAAAAAACATAAACCTAAACTAAATAAAACCTTAAAATAAAATATATATATAAAAACATATAACTAAATAAAATTAAAAAATATAATAAAATAGAAACATAAAATAAAACCTAAACCTAAACTTCAAAATAAAATATAATAAATTAATAAAAATAAACTAAAATAATATAAATAAAATATAAACTAAACTAAAAAAATAAAATAAACCTAGGAATAGAAAACCTCAAAAAACTAAAAACTATTGGTAAAACAAAAATAAAATAAAAACTAATTAAAAACCTAAACTTTAAAAAATAAAACTAAAAATAAGCCCAAAAAATAAATAAAAAATAAAACCTATAGCATAAACTAAAAAAATGCTAAACCTAAAATAAAAATAAAATAAACAAAATAAAATAAGCCTAAACATAAACTAAAATAAACTTAAAATAATAACATAAACCTAAAATAAACTTAAATTAAAACTTAAAACCTAAACCTAAAAAAATACTTAAACATAAACCTAAAATTTAAAATAACCATAAACCTCAATTAAAAATAAACGAACTTAAACTGAACCTAAAGAATAATCTAAAATAAAATACCTAAACTAAAATAAATTAACCTAAAATAAATAAAATAAACTAAATAAAAAATAAAAAATAAACCAAGATAAAAAAAAATAAAGTAAACTATAATATACAAAAGATAAACCAAATATACTAAAAGATAAACTTAAACCTACCAATTTACTTAATTAAAAAAAAGAAAAAAATCTTAAACCCTAAATACTAATCCTTAAACCATAAACCCTAAACCCTAAAAAATGTTAAACCATAAAACCCTAAATGTTAAACCCTAAACCCTAAACCCTATACCCTAAATGCTAAACCTCAAACCATAAACCCTAATCCTAAACCCTAAAGCCTAAACCCTGACCCACAAACCCTAAGCCTAAACCTAAAGTAACTAAATAAATTAAAAAATAAACCTAAACCCTAAAACCTAATAAACCTAAATCATAGAATGGCGCATACCTTGATGGTAGGAACATCACTCCAACCGTGCTGTCTAGATCTAAAGGAGGCCATGGAGGCTTATCGAAGTGGTTGTGGGGGCTAGAGGTGCCGGGTGGATATGGAGTGGTGGAGCAAGCAGTGGTTATGGAGGCGAGGAGATGGAGGTTATGGTTGGTGAGAGATCGGGATATGATGGCAGATCCCAAAAGGGGGTTATTTTAATGGAAACTAGAGAAACTAAAGAACAGCTGATCCGATCTTCTACTTATGGAACTGTGTCTTTACAATAGAGACAGTTGTAGCTATCTAGGGTTTTTATTTGCACTATGCACATTTTTATCTATGTCATCACTGTCTAAAAACTTGGTGTTACTTGGTTGATGAAATTATAAAGAAGAAATGTTGAATCTGAATTTGTTCTCTTTAAACAAAAACAAAACAAAAAACCTAAACCTTAAACTAAAATCTGAACCCTAAACCTAAAACCTAAACCCTAGACCCTAACCCTAAACCCTAAAAATAAGAAAATAAAAATAAAAAAATTTCAAAAATTTTTTAAAAAAAGCCCTAACCCAAAAACTAACCCTAAACTCTTAACCCTAAACCCTAAACCCTAAACACTAAAACCCTAAACCATAAACCCAAAATCCAAAACCCTAAACCTTAAACTCAAACCCTAAAAAACAAAACACTAAAGCCTAACCAATAAACCCTAAACACTAAAACCCTAAACCCTAAACCCTAAACACTAAACCCTAAACCTTAAAACCCCAAAAACCTAAACCTAAAAAACAAAATAAAAATAAAACTCAACTAAAAAATAAATTTAAACCTAAGCCTAACCCTAAAATAAAAAAAAAAACTAAACTAAAATAAATAAACTAAACTAAACTAAAATAAAAAATATGCCTAAATAAAAAAATAAAATAAAATAAACTAAAATAAATAAAAAGAACCCAAAACTTACAACACTAAACGTACAACCCTAAACCCTAAACCTTAAACCCTAAACCCTAAATCCTAAACCCTAAACCATAAACTCTAAACCCTAAACCCTAAATCCTAACCATAAATAATAAACCCTAAAAGCATAAATCCTAAAACACTAAATCGTAAACCCTAAACCCTTAATCTTAAATCCTAAACCCTAAACCCTAACCCTAAACCTTAAACACCAAACCCTAAACCTAGACCTAAAGTAATTAAATAAGCTAAAAAATAAACCTAAACCATAAAACCTAATAAACTTAAACTTAAACCTAAACCCTAAGAATGGGCAGAACCTTGATGGCAGGAACATCACCGTCAACCAGTCTCGCCTAGATCTAATGGAAGCCGGGCGAAGCGTAGTTATTATAGTGGTGGTGGGGGATCTGGATGTGCTGGTGGATATGGAGGTGGTGGTCAGAGAAGTTGTGGTTCTAGAGGCGGGAGGAGCGATAGAGGTTATAGTCATGATGGTGGTGGAGGGAGAGATCAAGGATATGATGGTGGGTTCCACTTCTCGAGAAGTTGGGGTGGTTCTGATTGGAACTAGAGAAGCTGAAGAACGACCGATTTGATCTGCTGCTTATGGAACTGTGTCTTTACAGTAGATGTGATTCTAGTTATCTACAATTTTTTATTTTACTTTATGCATGCTCATTTTGGATCTATGTCATCGCTTCTGTCTTAAAAAACTTGGTGTGTTACCTGGTTGATAAAAAAAAAAGAAGAATTTGTTATCTATTAAGGAAAAAAACCAAAAACCCTAATCCCTAAACTAAAACATAAACCCAAAATCCAAACCTAAAATCTAAACCCTAAACCCTAAACCCTAAACCCTAAACTTTAAACACTAAAAAAAAAAAAAAAAAAAACTCTAACCCTAAACCCTAAACCCTAAACCCTAATCCTTGAACCCTAAAACCTAAACCTAAACTAAATAAAACCTAAAAATAAAATATATTAAAAAACCTAGAGCTAAATAAAAAAATAAAATAAAATAAAAATCCAAACTAAACCCTAAACTTAAAATTAAAATAAAATAACAAAAATACAAACTAAACTAAAATAAAAAAAATAAAAACCTAAAATAAACTAAAAACTAAAATAAAACTAAAAATAAAAAATATATAAAAAACTAAATGAATAATAAAAATAAAATAAACCTAAATAAAATAAAATAAAAACTAAATAAATACCTAAATCAAAAAAATAAACCAAAAAATAAATAAAAATTAAACCTAAACCTAACACTAAAAAAAACTTAAAACTAAAATAAACAAAATTAAATAAACCTAAACCTAATCTAAAATAAACTAAACTAAAATAAATAAATTGTAAACTTAAACCTAAAATAAACTAAAACTAAACCCTAAACTAAATAAAATAAATTAACTAAAAATAAACCTAAACCTAAACTAAAAAAGAAAATCTAAAAATAAACCTAAAATAAAAACCTAAAACCTAAACCTAAAAAAATAAAATAAAAACCTAAACCTAAACCTAAAATAAAAAAATAAAACCTAAACTTAAAAAATAAAATAAAAATAAAACTAAACTAAAAAATAAGCATAAACTTAAACCTAAACCTAAATAATAAACTAAAATAAAAAACCTAAATAAAAATAAATAAGCCTAAAATAACAAATAAACCTAAATAAAATTAAAATAAATAAAAAATAAATTAAATAAACTAAAAAAACATAAACCTATTGGTTTACTTAATTTAAAATAGACTAAACTAAAACTTGAACCCTAAACCTAAAACATAAACCCTAAACCCTAAAAATAAAAAAATAAAAAAATAAAAAACCCAAACCATGAACCATAAAACTAATCCTAAACCCTAAGCCTACAATCCTAAACCATAATCCCTAAAACCCTAAACTCGAAACCCAAAACACTAAACCATAAATCGTAAACACTAAACCCTAAACCCTAAACCCTAAATACCCTAAACCCTAAACCCTAAACACTAAACACTAAACCCTAAATCCTAAACCCTAACCCTAAACCCTAAACCCTAAAACCCTATACTAAAAAAACCCTAAACTAAACCCTAAAACCCTAAACATACTAAACCCTAAACACCTAAAAACATAAACCTAAAAAATAAAATAAAACCAAAACTCAACTAAAAAATAAACCTAAACTTAAACATAAACCTAAAAAATAAACTAAAATAAAAAAACAAAATGAAAATAAATAAACCTAAAATAAATAAACCAAACTAAATAAAAATAAAAAATAAACCTAAATCAACTAGTTCACTTAATTTAAAAAATCCTAAACCCTAAACCTTAAACCAACAATACTAGACCTACAACTCTAAACCATAAACTCGAAACCTACAACCCAAAACCCTAAACCCTAAACCTTAAACCCTAAACCATAAACCCTAAACCCTAACCCTAAACCCTAAACCCTAAAAGCATAAACTCTAAAACCCTAAACCCTAAACCCTAAAATCCAAACCCTAAACATATGCCTAAAGTAACTAAATAAATTAAATAATAAACCTAAACCTAAAAACTTAGTAAATCAAAACTTAAACCTAAACCCTAAGAATGGATAGAACCTTGATGATAGGAAAATCACCGTCAACCATGCTAAGTCTAGATCAGGGAGAAAATGTAGGGCTTATGGTGGTGGGGATCGGTGGTGGTGGTCGAGAGTAGTAGTGGTTATCCGTGATGGAGGAGAAATGAATGTTACATGTGGTGGTGATGGTGGGAGAGATCGAGGATATGATGGTGGATCCCACTGTGAGGCCGTGGTAGTTCATGAGAATTGGAGAAATCAAGAACGATCCGACTTTATGGAACTGTTCTAGAGAGACGTTCTAGTTATATAGAGTTTTTGATTTTCTTTATGCATCCTCATTTTTGATATATGTCATCGCGTGCGTCTTAGAAAATTTGGTGTGTTACTTGGTTAATAAAATCAAAAAGAAGAAATGTTTAATCTGAATTTGTTCTCTATTAAAAAAACCAAAAACCCTAAAACCTAAACTAAACTTTAACCCTAAACCTAAAACATAAACCCTAAACTAAACCCTAAACCCTAAACTTAAAACCTAAACCCTAAACACTAAACCTTAAACCCTAAACCATAAAAATAAAAATATATAAAAATAAAAAAATATAAAAAACCTAAAAAAATCTAAACCTAAACTAATAAACTATAAACCTAAACCCTAAACTAAAACTAAACTTAAACCTAAACCTTAAACCTAAACCTAAACCAAACTTAAAACCAAAACAACCTAAACCCTATACCTAAACTCAAACCCTAAACCCTAAACTATAAACCTAAACCAACCTAAACCCTAAACCCTAAACTCTAAACTAAACCTAAAACTATAACTTAAACCCTATACCCTAAACCCCAAACCAAACCCTAAACCCTAAACCCTAAATCTAAACTCTAAACTTAAAACTAAAACTTAAACCTAAACTAAATAAAACTAAAAGAAATTAAATATAAAACCTAAACCTAAATAAAATAAAATAAAAACCTAATCCTAAACCTAAAAATAAAATAAAATAAAAAATAAAAACTAAACTAAAATAAAATAAATAAAAACATAAACTAAAATAAAAAATATAATAAACCTAAAAAATAAAAAACCTAAATAAAATAAAAACTAAATGTAAAATAAAAATAAAATAAACCTAAAATAAAATAAAATAAAAACTTAGAAAAACCTAAACCTAAAAATAAACCAAAAAATTCATCCTAAAAATAATTAAATAATAGAACCTAAACCCTAAACTAAGAAAAAAAGTCTAAACCTAAACTAAAACAAACTATACTAAAAAAAAACCTAAACCTAAACCTAAAATAAACTAAACATAAACGCTAAACTAAAAACTAAAAAATAAAACTTAAAAATAAACCTAAAAATAAAAAATAAAACCTAAACCTAAACCTAAAATATAAAATAAAACCTAAGCTTAAAAAATAAAATAAAAATAAAACTAAACTAAAAAATAAACATAAACCTAAACGTAAACTTAAATAATAAACTAAAATAAAAAACCTAAACTAAAGTAAATAAACCTAAAAAATATAAACTAACTAAATAAAAATAAAAAATAAACATAAATAAAAATGAAATAAAATAAAATAAAATAAAGAAAAAATAAACTAAATAAATTAAATAAACTTAAACCTATCGATTTACTTTATTAAAAAAAACCTAAACCCTAAACCCTAATTCACAAACCCTAAACCTTAAAACTGACCCTAAACCCTAAACCTACAACCATAAACCTAGCTTAAATCCTAAACTAAACCCTAACCTAAACTTAAATCCTAACTAAGCCCTAAACCCTAAACTCTAATCTTAAACCATAAATCCTAAACCCTAAGGTTAGTGTTTTGGTTTATTAGGTTGTGGTTTGGGGGTTTAGGTTTAGGTTAGGTTTAGGGTTTAGGTTTAGGTTAGTTTTAGGGTTTAGGGTTTAGGGTTTGTGGTTTAGATTTGGGGTTTAGGTTAAGGTCATTTATGATTTAGTTTTTTTTAAAACAAAAATTTGGTAAACAAGTTTGTTTATGTTTATAATGTTTATTTTTTATTTATTTTAGGTTTATTTTTTTATTTAGTTTAATTTATTTATGTTAGTTTAGGTTTTTAATTTTATTTTATTTTTTTGTTTAGGTTTAGTATATGTTTATTTTAAGTTTAGTTTTATTTTAATTTATTTTTAAGTTTAAGTTATATTTTATTTTAGGTTTTGGTTTAGGGTTTTATTTTTTTATTTTTTTAGTTTTGGTTTTAATTTTTTATTTTAAGTCTATTTTAAGTTTATTTTGTTTTATTTAAATTATGGTTTAGGTTTAGTTTATCTTATGTTTAGGTTTAAGTTTTATTTATTTTAGTTTAGTTTATTTTTGTTTAGGTTTAGGTTTACTTTATTTTGTTTATCTTAAGTTTAGGTTTTTTTTAGTTTAGGGTTTAGGTTTTATTTTATATTTACTTTTAGGTTTATTTTTTAGGTTTAGGTTTTATTTTGCTTTTATTTTATTTTATTTTATTTTATTTTATTAGGTTTATTTTATTTTACATTTAGTTTTATTTTATTTAGGTTTTATTCTTAGTTTTATTTTATTTTTAAAGTTTAGGTTTTATTTATTTAATTATAGTTTAGATTTTATTATTTATTTTTTTTTTGGGTTTCACTATGTAGGTTTCATTTATTTTATTTATATTTTGTTAAAGTTTTATTTATTTGTTTCTTTTAGGTTAATAATAGGTTTAGTTTTGTAGGTTTAAGTTTAGTGCTAGGGTTTTGGCCTAGGTCAAGATCTTCAGTTCTTTTAGGGTTTTTGCATTTAGGGTTTAGGTCTGGTAGGGCTCAGGGTTTAGGATCAGTGGTGGTTTTGAATCATGTAACCCAGGTTTAGGTTTATTTTAGTATATTTAGTTAATTTATTTATTTAAGTTTAACATAATTTTATTTTATTTTATTATTTTATATTTCTTTACTTAGTTTATAATTTTATTAGTATTTTATTTATATTTCAAGTCATGTTTAGGTTTATTTAGTTGAGTTTATTTTATTTTATTTTAGTTTAGGTTTATATTTTAAGTTTATGGTTTATTTTTTATTTAGTTTAAGTTTGCCTTATTTTAGGTTCTAGGTTTAGATTTTTTTAGTTTAGTTTAGTTTATTTTAGTTTATTTTATTTATATTTTAGTTTAGGTTTAGGTTTATTTTATAGATTAGGTTTAGGTTTATTTATTTTAGTTTATTTTATTTTAGTTTAGTTTATTTTATTTTTATTTTATTTTTTTTATTTTATGTTTCCTTTATAGTGTTTAGGTTTTATTTTTATTTATTTTTTTTAGGTTTTTTAGGTTTTATTTTTATTTCATTTTATTTTATTTTATTCTAGGTTTAATTTATTTTCTTTTTATTTTAGTTTTATTTTATTTTATTTATTTTCTTATGTTTATTTTATTTTTTATTTTAGTTTAGGTTTTATTTATTTATTTTTTTAAATTTTTTTTTTTTTTAGGTTTAGGTTTTAATTTAGATTTTTATTTTATTTTATTATATTTATTTTATTTTGGTTTAGGTTTTTTTATTTATTTTATTTTTAGGTTTTATTTGGTATAGGTTTAGGTTTTTTTTGTATAGGTTTAGGGTTTAGTTAGGCATTAGGTAGGGTTTAAGGTTTTAGGATTTTGGTTTGGGTTTGTAGGTTAGGGTTTATGTTTTAAGGTTTAGTTTAGTGTTTAGGGTTTGGGGTTTAGTTTAGCTTAGGTTTATTTGGGTTTACTTGTGGTTTAGTGTTTTTAGCCCTAAAAGCCTAAGCCCTAAATCCTAAACTAACCCTAAACCCTAAGTCTTAAAAACCTTAAACCCTAAACCCTAAACTAACCCTAAACCCTAAGTTAAACCTCAACCCTATACCCTAAACACTAAACCTTAAATTAACCTGAAACCCTAAGCTAACCCTAAACCTTAAACACTAAACCCTAAAACCCTAAAGCCTAAACACTAAACTCTAAACCCTAAACCCTAAACCATAAACCCTAAAAACCTAAAAATCTAAACCTAAACTAAATAAAACCTAAAAAATGTAATAAGAAAACCTAATCCTAAATAAAATAAAATATAAACCTAAACTAAAGCCTAAACCTAAACCTAAAAATAAATAAAAAACTAAATTGAAATAAAATAAATAAAAACCTGAACTTAACTAATAAATAAAATAAACCTAAAAATAAAAACTAAATGTAAAATCAAAATAAAATAAACCTAAAATAAAATAAAATAAAAACTAAATAAAAACCTAAACCTAAAAAAATAAACCTAAAAATAAAGAAAAATTAAAACCTAAACCATAAACTAAAAAAAATACCTAAACCTAAAATAATCAAAATGAAATAAACCTAAACCCAAACTAAAATAAACTAAACTTAAATAAATAAAACTACACCTAAACCTAAAATAAAGTAAACCTAAAACCTAAACTAAAAAAAATAAAAATAAACCTAAACTTAAACTAAAAAATAAAACCTAAAAAAATAAATTGAAAATCTAAACCAAAACCAAAAAATAAAAAATAAATGTAAAAAAAAAAATAAAATAAAATTAAATTAAAAAAATAAATATAAACCTAAACCTAAACCTAAACCAAAAATAAAATAAAAGAAAAACCTAAACTAAAATAAATAAACCTAAAATAAATAAACTAAATAAAATAAAAAAATAAATGTAAATAAATAAAAAATAAAATAAACTAAAATAAATAAAAAATAAGCTAAATAAACTAAATATACTTAAACCTATCGATTTATTTAATTTAAAAAAAAAACCTTAAACCCTCAACCCTAAATCCTAAGCCCTAAACCCTAAACCTACAACCCTACACCCTAAAAGGCCCTAAACCCTAAACTATAAATCCTAAACTAACCCTAAACCATAAACCATTAAACCCTAACCCTAAACCCTAAACCCCAAACCATAAAACCCTAAACCTTAAGAATGGGCAGAACCTTGACGGCAGGAACATCACAGTCAACTAGGGTCAATCTAGATTTGGCGGTGGAGATGAAGGTGGAGGTGGCAATTATCATAAGGGTGGTGGGGGATCTGGAGATGGTGGTGGATATGGAGGTGGTGGTCGGAGTAGTGGTGGTTATGGAGGTGGGATGAGCATGGAGGCCAAGGCCGTGGTGGTGGTGGAGGGAGAGATCGTGGATATGATAGATCCGCTACTTGAGAGGCGGGGGTGGTTTTGATAGGAACTTAAGAAACTAAAGAATGGCATATCCAATCTGCTTCTTATGGAACTATGTCTTAAAGTAGAGACGATACTATTTATCTTGGGTTTTTGCTTTGTTTTATGGGTACTCATTTTTTATCTCATCGCTTGTGTCTTAGAAAACTTGGGGTGCTACTTGATCAAATTGAAAAGAAAAAAATTTTGAATCTAAATTTGTTCTTTGTTAAAAAAAACTTAAACAGTAAACCCTAAACACAAAAAGATAAACCCTAAACCTAAAACCTAAAACCTAAAACTTAAACCCTAAACCCTAAACCTTAAACCCTAAATCCTAAATCCTAAACCCTAAAACTCTAAACCCTAAACCCTAAACCCTAAACTCTAAAACCCTAAACCTTAAACTCTAAACACTAAACCCTAAAACCTTACACCATAACCTCAAAAACCTACAACCCTAAGCCATAAACCCTAAAACCCAAACCCCATACCCTAAACTGGAACTAAACTAACCCTAAACACTAACCCTAAATCCTAAACCCTAAACATTGAATAAAGTTGTCATTAGGAGTAGATCTAAAGATTGACCTAATCCTAACTTTGTTATGGTAGCTAAAGAAAATGTCTTCAAGAGACTTTCGCTTAACTATTAGAGATTTGAATACCCTAAATCATATCATAAAACCATATATTATAGTATAATGTAGCATCATATATTTTAACATGTAGTGATGTGTTTTTGGATGTTATAAGATGTTTTGAAATGTTTTAGTATATTATGGTATTATGCCCTATAGTCTATATTAATATAAATCATAAAAATATTGATTTAATAAATTAGATGATGAAATTTGTTAAATTTGAAGTGGGAATTAGGTTGTAGTAAAGGTGTGTCCCACTTGTTGTCTAAAAAAGTAAGATTTTATGTTCAAACTAAATATTATATGTTGTCGATAGTATAGCATCATATATCATAATATATTATTCTGTATTTTAAATTATTTTAGTATTTTGCAATCATGCACGAGCCTACACTAGCATTATTTATAAAATGTTGATTTACTTTAAAATGGTAGAATTTGGCCAAATTCATAATAAGTATAGCATGGCATCATAATATATTATTTCAATTTAAAATATGTAAGTGATACTAATTAAAATATATAGTTTTTTATTGTTTAGACTAATTTTATGATTTTTTCTTAAGCAATCCCTTGTGATTTGATATGCAAATATAATATAATAAAATATGTTATAGTGTATTATAATATAGGATGCCATAACATAGTGTAGCATCAGGCATTATAGCATACTATTATGTATTACTACTTATTTTTTAGCATATTTTAGTTTGTTATTGTATGATGTAGTAGAGTTTGTACTGGTATAATTCATAATAATACTGATTTATAGGCTGAGATGATGGGATTTGGCCAAATTTAAGGTAAGCTTTAGGGAACATCATTGAGGGTGTGCTATGGTGTGTCATTTAATCAAAAGATTGGAATTTTGCATCCAAAATAAATTTTTATTTTTCAACCAATTTCTATAAGTTTTTTCCTTAAAGTGCTTCATTTTAAGGTGTAATGTAAGATAATATATTATATGATAGCATATTAAAATATAATGTACATATATAACGTCACATTAATATAAATGTAGTAGTGTCTTACTAAATGTTATCAGTACATTTTAGGATGTTTTACTTTTGTTATAATACATTGGTATTCATCGCTATATGGCTCAAGTGTCACCTCCAAGGGAATCTACTATTGAGAAGAGGATGGTATGCTAACTATATAAAACTCATCCTATGAACTAGATTCTATGTCTATATGGATAGTAGGTGTACTCCTAGTAGCTGGGATAAATCCTCTATTGGGTAGCCAATAAGGAGATTTTTCACCCCTGGGACTGTCTCTAAACTGGCCTCTTTCTCTGCCTAGTGGAGGTCAAGTCATTTTACCCATATGTTCGAATGGAGTAATGAACCGTGGGTGGAATCCAATGCCATGTTCCACTTCCTCCTCTAAGTCTATTTCCACTTTTATTTTCCTTTTTCATTTTCTTTTCTTTTCCTTTTCTTTTTTCTTTTTTTTCTTTAATTTTTAAGCTTTGGTAAGTTGTATTCTCATATATGCCAATCATGAACGTAAATGGCTTGAGATCTTTGACACAGAGACAATCCCACCTCTCATAAACTTCAAACACAGATATAGAGCGGATGGAACTATGTTGTTCACATGTATCCATGGTCTCCCAAGCAAAGCGTTGAAAGATGTATCCTAGTCTATAATGTGAAACTTGGCTTCAGTCTTCTAATCATCTATCTCCAAGGGCAACACTATGGAGCCTTAGGCCGCTGACCTCACTGAAAGTGTGGATTCAATCTTCCCATCTTAGACTTAAGAGTCTTCTAGACACCGAGACTTCTTGTCATAAGACACTTCTAACAAGTAAGTAAACACTTAACCTAAGCCAAAAGACTTAGAAAGGTTAACTATAGGATTACCTTAAGGATTAGGATAATCCACCCATCCTACAACCCAAATCCAATCAATGTTCACCTTCTCAAACCAAACCTCAAGTTCAATTCAAACATCAAATTCAAATGCAAATCCAAACCCTAATTTTAAAAACCAAATGATTGAAGCCCATGATCAAATCCAAACTTGAAACCCTTCCTAAGTCATATGACCTATCCCATGGACTTAGCCAAATCTTAATCAAAATCATTCCAAAATCAATTGATTTTCTCATAATCAATTTATATCTTCAATCATCTTCCTCAATATAAAATCGATCTACATTCAAATGATCAAATCCAAATTAAATCAAAATCAAAACTCTTCCTAAGCCATGTGACCTATCCCATGGACTTAGCTAAATCTTAATCCAAATCAAGTCAAATTCAATTGATTTTCTCACAAATCAATCATATTTTTAATAATCTTCACAAATTTAAATGAAATATACATTTAAATCATCAGAAACTAAATCAAACCAAATCAAAATCCAAACCTAAGCCACATGACCCAACTCCATGGACTTAGTCAAATTAATTCATTCCAAAACCCAAATTCAATTGATTTTTTCATGAATCAATCATACCTTCAATCATATTCATAAATATAAATGAAATCTACAATCATCAAGCCAAACCGAAATCAACCCAAGTCAAACCCAACTTAACCCTTTTGACTTGAAATGTTCAGATGAACCAAAACCCATTTGAACCAAAGACAATTGCAGTTGAATTTATATATTAATCCTAAATCCATATATAAACTCAATTAAATCAAACTCAAATCAACCAAACTAAACCATATTGGTCCACTTGACCTGAGAGTGGCCAATTTGACCAATTTAAGCCAAGTTCTAATTATACCCAAATCGGATTGAACCAAGCCTCATCAAAACCTCCCATCATGATTGTGATCACCAAGTTGATCGTTATCACAAATTGTCAATAAAGTCAACTTGGTCATTTGACCAAGTCAACCCTTAACCCATATGAACCCAAACCATCCAAATTGTAACCTTGCAAATGCCAAATCCCTTTGAAACTACGATTCTTACCAAATCAAAATCAATATTTGAATATGACTTGACCTTCAATTGAGTCAAACCAAGCTCAATTGGTTCTCTTTATCCAAGTTAGCCCAAATTGACCTAAAATACCAAATTGATTGTAACCAATGGCTTAAGTTCATTCGAAATTGATTATTGAATTTTACCAAAGCTATGATTGGACCCAACTAAGCCCAATTGACCTACTTAGCTTAAATTGACCTAAAGGTTCAAGTTGGCTTAAATCAAAACTAGATTCGAATTAATTGAAACCAAAGCCTACAATCATCTTCAATTGGTCAACTAAACCCAAACCAACATCCCTTTGGCCAATTTGGTAAAATTCCTAACCCATTTGTCCCAAATGAATTCAAATGAGCCAAAATCAAATCTAAGCCAAACTAAACCAAACATATTGAACCAAAACATCCCAAATGATCATATGAACTTGACATAACCCTTGGTTTGACCCAATTTGACCAATTGGTCAACTTGTCCCAACCAAACTCAGTTTGACATAAATGAGTCAAATTGAGCCAAACCTAACCAAATTAATTCCAACTTGAAATTTATGCTAGCCCACTTTTGGCTCATTTCAAATCTGCCTTCAAATCCAATGCCAAATGATCATTCTACCCTTAGGTCAAGGACATCACATTAGACAAATCACCCATGTAAGTGGTCATTTATATTCCTTGGCCACTTGGTACTTCCCAATACCTAGGCACCTAGACACCGCCAACGACCAAAGAGGTGGTTGAGTCGGCCATGACCCAAAATAGGTGAAATCACCTTATCCTCCCCATTGGACCATTTGAAACCAATAGGACACCCATGATTCCTCCTTGGCAGCCACCTCCACACCTTCAACCAACTAAGCTGAGCCAACTCACCTCCTCCTTACCTCCCAAGACTCCCTGAGATGGCCGAATGGCCATAAGAAGCCAAACTAGATCCCACTGTCCAATTAAGATTAAGGGGGCTCGTTTCCACTCAAACACACAAAAAATCATTCCTTAGAGCCCTAGCTACCCAAGATGAGCCTCTAGATCCATTCCCTAAGCTCCCAAGTTCATTCCTCATTTAGAAAATGCTAGTCCTGTCTATCCCAAAGTAAGACACTCCCATTTCTGACCTAACTTCCTCTTTTCATCATCAAACTCAAACTAACTTTGCACGAACCTTCCCTAGGTGTTGTTGAGCAAGAATGAATCATCTCCCAAGCTTCTTGAGCACCGGAGGTGGGGCTTCAATCAAAGTCTTGCTCTGAATCATCGGTTCATGGCCTTTCGAGTGAACATCAATGAATTGATTCAATTACTGCTCAACAGGGCTTCATCTCCACTAGATGAAGCTTCCTTAATCATTCAAGGGGCCGATCTTGAGCTCTTGTGAGGTATGGTTCCATAATCGATCCT
Source organism: Cymbidium sinense (assembly GCA_021442155.1). Taxonomy (NCBI): domain Eukaryota; kingdom Viridiplantae; phylum Streptophyta; class Magnoliopsida; order Asparagales; family Orchidaceae; genus Cymbidium; species Cymbidium sinense. The sequence goes on along the minus strand of JAKCPB010000721.1, from coordinate 47,572 downwards.
TAGACAAAAATGCGTTGGAGCTTTTTGAAGAAAAGTTGCATCTCATGTGATCTTGACCGTTGATCCCATTGATGTTGAAGGTGTGGGATCATTTTGAGTTGATCCAAGCTCGAAAGCTCGATCAAGTGAGCAATGGCGCATGACTCCATTCTCCCTCACCGTGACATTAGATCGGCACCATCCATTCCGCATGATCGTAGATGGCCATGATTAGATCCGCATTGATCCGATTTAATCCTATTAAGCTAGATTAATCATAGCCGATCTTAGATCGGATGGCTTACAAGAAATCACATCCCCCGCCACCACATAGGCACTAAGTCAGATAAGTTTTAAGTACATAATCACGTGGCACCACGTGGAAAGTGCGTCGCGTCAGTACGCCATGTGGCGCCAACATGATTATGCTTTAATTAGACTTAATTAATCATTTTTTAGGACTAAAATTTTTAAAATTATAAAAAATCATAGACAAATCAAAAAATTAGAAATAAATACTCATTTTAAAGGTATTTCAGAGGAGAATTAATTAAAAATTATCTTAACTAATTTTGAATAGTAATTAAGGTTTAATTACAAAATTAATTAGCTTAATTACTTTTTAATTACTTGAGCAATTAATTCTAAATTTTATAGGTTAACTTAATGGGATGACATCTGTCTCCCATATTTTTCTTGGGATTTATTTCTCATTTAATTAAGAAAATTGACTAATTAAACTTTAACTACTATTTTAAGTTAATGAATTAATCCGTGAATAGTAATAAATTAGTTAATTAAGTTTATTAATCATTGTTCAATAGTAAGTGAACAAAAGAATAGGGTTGGGACCCCTTTCATTAAGTTCATTTTACCCTTTTTAAAATGAAATTAATTAAGATCTAACTTAATTAAATCACTTAATCAAATTGAAATCATAATCGCATCGGACCTTAATTAATTAAATCATGGGGTAGATCTTTAGTTTAATAACCTAAAGGAGTTTAATGAAATTCTGGTTAGTCCACATGTATGGGAAAACTGTAAGAGTAATTAATTAAGTCCCTTAATCTAATTAACTACTAATCATGAGCCAAGTGCATTAGGCCCCTTTTATTTCTTAGGATCATTACAAGTTTATTTTTATGCATATCATGTTGGCTTATAATTATTTATTTAATTAATTTAAGGTGAGATAGGTAAGGGTAATTAATTCATCTAATTAAGGGTTCAACTTAATTAACCCATAAATCAACTTAATTACATTTCTTTAAGTTAAATCAAATCACTAATATGGGAATTGGTTTAAAACAGCAAGTGATGATTTCTCTTCTTCTCTTTTAACTCAAATCAAATCCAAAACTTAATTAATAAAGAAGCTTTGGTTTTTTAAATAATCTTATTTGATTTTATTATCCTAAGAACTAGTTTGGTTCAATGAATCACATGCTTATATTTGATTGTCCTCTTTCCAATCATGTTAAATTTGGTATGTCATTTGAATTCATGCATCCATCTTTTCAAAATCAAGTAAAGTAAAATGGATTTCCTTTATATAAGCTTCCATGTGTTGATTTAATTTAATATATGTTATTATCACTATTAAATCCAAATGTATTTTTCAAAAGCTTATAAATGAATATTAATATAAGTTATGTTGCTAGTTATAAATAAATAAGAAATGCATGTGCTTATAGCGTAAGTGTATGAATATTCAGTTCTCTTTCACCTATTCATGTGTTGATTTATAAATAATTAAATGGTAATGGGTATATAGTATGGACATCCTGAGAACACGAGGCTTTAGCTAGCCCCAAGGAGGTCATTTGATTACCTCACTTCCCTGGTTTGTTACTAGGTTAATGAAATCGAGAAGAAGAAACATTGATTCTAAATTTATTCTATGTTCAAAAAAAAAAAAAACAAAACCCTAAACCCTAAACTAAAACCTGAACCCTAACCCTAAAACTTAAATCCTAAACCCTAAACCCTAACTCTAAACCCTAAACCCTAAACCTTAAACCCAAACAGAAGCAAAACCCTAAACCCTAAACCCCTAACCTAAACCTAAACTAAATAAACCTAAAAAAAATAAATAAAAAAACCTAAACCTAAATAAATTAAAAAATATAAAATAAAATAAAACTTAAACTATAACCTAAACTTAAACCTAAACCTAAACCTAAAATAAAAAATAAAAAAATAAAACTAAAATAAAATAAAATTAATAAAAAAACCTAAACTAAACTAAAAATAAAATAAACTTAAAAATAAAAGACCTAAAAAATAAACTAAACAAAAAAAAAAATAATGGCCAAATAAAATTCTAAACCTAAACAATAAACATAAAAATAAAAAAAAATAAAACCTAAACCCTAAAAAACCTAAACCTAAAATAAATAAAATAAAATAAACATAAACCTAAACTAAAATAAATAAAACCTAAACCTAAACCTAAAATAAACTAAACCTACCCTAAACAAAATAAAATAAAATAAACTAAAATAAACCTAAACCAAAACTAAAAATAAAACATAAAATAAACCTAAAAAAAAACCTAAAACCTAAACCTAAAAAAAATAAAATAAAACCTAAACCTAAACCTAAAAAATTAAAAATAAAACTTAAACCTAAAACAAAAATAAAAAATAAATAAATAAACCTAAAATAAATAAACCTAAAAAAATAAACATACTAAAAAATAAAATAAACCTAAACAAAATAAAAAAAAAAAATAAAATAAACTAAAATAAATAAAAATAAACTAAATAAACCTAAACCTATGGTTTAATTTTTTTAAAAAACCTTAAACCCTAAACTCTAAAAATAACCCTAAACCCTAAACCCTAAACTAACCCTAAACGCTAAACCCTAAACCTTATACCCTTAACCCTAAATGCTAAAAACGTAAACTGTAAACCCTAAACCTTGAAAACCCTAAACCCTAAAGCCTAATGTTTAAACCCTAAACCTTAAACCCTAAGCTAAACTTATACCTTAAGCTAACCCTAAACCTAAAAACCCTAAACCCTAAAGCCTAAACACTAAACCCTAAACCCTAACCTTAAACCCAAAATGCGAAAACCCTAAACCCTAAAACCCTAAACCTGAACCCTAAACCCTAAACCCTAAACCCTAAAAATTTAAAAACCTAAACGTAAACTAAATAAAACCTAAAAATAAAAAAAAAAAAAACCTAAACATGAATAAAATAAAAAAATAAAATAAAATAAAAAACTAAACTAAAGCCTAAATCTAAACCTAAAAATGAAATAAAATAAACTAATAAATATAAACTAAAATAAAATAAATAAAAACCTAAACTAAACTAAAAATTAAACAAACCTAAGAATAAAGACCTAAAGAAAGTAAAATAAAATAAAAAAACTAAAAAAACCTAAACCTAAAATATAAGCCTTAAAATAAAACCTAAAATAAATAAAAAATAAACCTAAATCTTAAAGCAAAAAAACCTAAACATAAAATAAAACAAAATAAACAAAATAAAATAAAAATAAACTTAAACCTAAACTAAAATAAACTAAACTAAAATAAATAAACCTAAACCTAAACCTAAACTTAAACTAAATAAAATAAAATAAACTAAAAATAAACCTAAACTTAAACTAAAAAATAAAACCTAAAACATAAACCTAAAAAAATAAAATAAAAACCTAAACCTAAACCTAAAGGTAAAAAAAGAAAACCTAAAACTAAAAATTCAAATTAAAAAAAAAACTCAGCTAAAAAATAAACCTAAACCTAAACCAAAACTTAAAAAATAAACTAAAATAAGTAAACCTAAAATAAATAAACTAAAATAAATAAAAAATTAACCTAAGTAAAAATAAATAAATTAATTAACAAAAATAAATAAATAAAACTAAATAAACTTAAACATATCGATTTACTTAATTTTTAAAAAATACCCTAAACCCTAAACCTACAACCCTAAACTTTAAATCCTAAACCCTAAACCTAAACCTAATAAAAAATCCAACTTAACCCTAAACTAACATAAACTAAACCTAAACCTAACCTAAAACTTAACTAACCTAACCTAACCTAACTGAACCCTAAATTAAACAACCTAATCCTGATCCTAAACTTAAACCTAAACCAAACTATAAACCCTAAATATTTAAAACCTGCTAAAGTTTAAACACTAAATCTAAACTTAAACCTAAACTCAGACTAAACCTAAACAAACTTTAAACCCTAAACCACCTAAACACTAAATCTAAAACTATAAACTAAACCCTAAACCTAAAATATATAAATAAAATAAACTATAAACCTAAACCTAAACCTAAACCATACAGACTTAAACCATAAACCCTAAACTATACCTCAACTATCCCTAAACCCTAAACCCTAAAAAGCTAAAAACCTAAACCTAAACTAAATAAAACCTAGAAATAAAATAAATAAATAAAACCTAAACTAAAATAAAATTAAAAAATAAAATTAAAACCTAAACTAAAACTTAAATCTAAACCTAAAATGATAATAAAATAAAAAAAACTAAACTAAATAAAATAAATGAAAACCTAAACTAAACTAAAAAAAATAAAAAACAAAATAAAATAAAAACTAAACTCAAAATAAACTAAAATAAAATACAAACTAAATAAAAAACCTAAAAAAATAAACCAAAATAAACCATAAAAAATAAAGAAAGAATAAAACCTAAACCCTAAACTAAAAAAAATACATAAATTGAAAAAAAATAAAACTAAACTAAACTAAAACTAAAAAAATCCTAAACCTAAATAATAAAATAAAATAAAACCTAAACTTAATCCTATAAATAAAAAATTAAACCTAAACCTTGAAAATAAAATAAAAATAAAAAACCTAAACTAAAATAATTAAACCTAAAATAAATAAACTAAACAACAACAACAACAACAACAACAACAACAAAATAATAACAAATAAACAACAACAACAACAACAACAACAACAACAACAATAATAAAACATATTATCCCAAATTAGCTAAAGAATCCTTCTTCTATACCTATTATAAATTCTCATTCAATAACTAAGGTTATTTTTATACATCTTAACCATGTCTTTAGGTCTACCTCTACCTTTCTTAACATAAGGAAAATCTAATGCATCTACTCTCTTAACTTCATAAGGAAAATCTAATGCATCTAAGGCCACTCTCAATTTATCTACCAATGAGCTACACCAACATTTTCCTAAACATAGACATTACATTTTATCTAAAGAGTAAAGCTACTCATCCACCAGCATCCTCTTCTAAACACCTAGCTCTGATCTTTTATTAAACATTTAGCACCATAAATCATCAGTCTTACCACCATCTATAAAATTTTCCTTAAGCATAGTACTAAAAAAATACATTCCTACACTTCAACCATCCAACTAAATTCTACTAATAACATCTTCATCTATTTCACCATCATTAAATGAGTAAATTTCTAAACTCACTTTTTAATTTGTTCAAAAAGTCACAACAAAACCTATAACATCTACAACTAAAATTACACTTCATAAATAAAATAAATTGAATAAAAATAAAATAAACCTAAATAAAAATAAGAAATAAAGTAAACTAAAATAAATTAAAAAATAAACTAAATAAACCTAAACTTACTTAAAAAAATAAAAAAATTAAAAATTAAAAAATTTCAAAAAAAACCTAATCCTAAATAAAACTAACCCTAAACTAATCCTAAAATAAAACTAAACTAAAACAATAAATAAATAAAATAAATAAAATAAATAAATAAAATACAATAAAATAAAATAAATAAAATAAAATAAATAATCCTAAACTTTTAAATTAAAAAAGACTAAACCCTAAACCCTAAACCTAAATCCTAAACACTAAACCCTAAAATTAATTAAATCTAAAACCCTATACCATAAACCCTAAACCCTAACCCTAACCATAAACACTAAAACCATAAAAAACCCTAACCTCAAACCTAAACCCTAAACCCTAATCCTAATATTAATCCTAATCCTTAAGATAACCCTAAACCCTAATCCCTAAAACCCTAAATCCTAAAGAAAACATTAAACCCTAAACTAAGCTCTAAACCCCTAAACCCTAAACCCTAAACCCTAAATCCTAAAACCCTAACCCCTAAAACCCTAAACCCTAAAACAAAAACCATAAACCCTAAACCCTAAACCCTAAACCCTAAAAACCTAGAAACCTAAATCTAAAGTAAATGATATCTAAAAATAAAATAAAAAAAAACCTAAACCTAAATAAAATAAAGAAATAAAATAAAATAAAACATAAACTAAAACCTAAACCTAAACCTAAAAATAAAATAAAAAAAATAAAATAAACTAAAATAAAATAAATAAAAACCTTGACTAAACTAAAAATTAAAATAAAGCTAAGAATGAAAAACCTAAATAAAGAAAAACTAAATGTAAAATAAAAATAAAATAAAATAAAACTAAATAAAAATGTAAACTTAAAAATAAACTTTAAAGTAAAACCTTTAAATAAATAAAAATAAAACCCAAAATTGAAGAATGACTGATCCGATTTTATGGAACTGTCTTATAGAGAGATTATATAGGGTTTTGATTTACTCTATGCATGCTCATTTTATCTATGTCATCTCTTGTGTCTTAAAAAACTTGTTGTTACTTGATTGATGAAATAAAAGAAGAAATGTTGAATATGAATTTTTCTCTCTAAAAAACCAAAAACCTTAAACCCTAAAATAAAACTAACCTAGATCTAAAACTAAACTCCAAACCCTAAACCCTAAATCATAAAACCCTAAATCCTAAACACTAAACTTAAATCATAAAATCCTAAACCCTAAACCATATACCCTAAAACCTAAACTCTAAAGCCTAAACCCTAAACCCCAAAACTTAAACCTAAACCCTAAACCCTAAACCCCAAACCTCTTAACCCTAAACCTAAAAGTTAAAAAACCTAAACATAAAGTTAAGAAACCTAAAAATAAAGTTAATGAGAAATCTAAAGTAAAATAAAAATAAAACCCTAAGCTAAAACCTAAACCTAAACATAAAGCTAAACTTAAACCTAAAAAGAAAATAAAATAAAAAATAAAAACTAAAAGAAAATAAATTAAATAAAAACCTAAACTAAACTAAAAAATAAAAAACCTAAATAAAATAAAAACTAAACCTAAAATAAAAAATAAAATAAATCTAAATTAAAATAAACTAAAACTAAATAAAACTAAACCTAAATAAATAAACCTAAAAATAAAACCTAAAAAATAAATAAATAATAAAAAACCTAAACCCTAAACAAAAAAAACATAAACTTAAAATAAAATAAAATAAACCTAAACCTAAACTAAAATAAATAAAACCTAAACTTAAAATAAACTAAACCTAATCGTGAAACCTAAACATAAAGTAAAATAAAATAAACCTAAAACTAAACTAAAAAAAAAAAACTAAAAAATAAATCTAAAATAGAAACCTAAAACCAAAATTGAAAAAAATTAAAAAAAAACTTAAACCTAAACCTAAAAATAATAAAATAAAACCTAAACCTAAAAAATAAAATAAAAATAAAACTAAACTAAAAAATAAACTTAAACCTAAACGTAAACCTAAAAAAATAAACTAAAATAAAAAACCTAAACTTAAACAAATAAACCTAAAATAAATAAACTAAACTAATAAAAAATAAAAATAAACCTATATAAAAATAAAAAATAAAATAAAATAAAATAAATAAATAAAAACTACATAAACTAAATAACCCTTAACCTACTAGTTTACTTTAATTAAAAAAAAATTATAAATCAAAATATAAAATAAAAAACCCAAACCCTAAACCCTAATCGTCGAACCCTAATCCCTAAATATTAAAACCCTAAACCCAAAACTGTAAACCTTAAAACCTAAACCTTAAACTAATCCTGAACCTTAATCTAACCCTAAACCCTAAACCTTAAACCCTAAACCCTAAATCCTAAATCCTAAACCCTAAACCCTAAACCCTAAAACCTTCAACCCTAAACCTTAAACTCTAAACCCCTAAACCATAAACATTAAACCCTGAACCCTAAAAACTAAAAAACCTATACCTAAAGTAAATAAAACTTAAAAATTAAAATAAATAAAACCTAAACCTAAATAAAAAATAAATAAAAAAATAAAATAAAATCCTAAACTAAAACCTAAACCTAAACATAAAAATAAAATAAAATAAAAAATAAAAACTAAATAAAATTAGAAAATAAAATAACCCAAAAAATAAAATACATAAAAAAAAGCTAAACATAAATAAAATGAAATAAACCAAAAAATAAAAAAAATAAAAAGTAAATACAAACCTAAACCTAAAAAATAAAAAATAAAACCTTAACCCTAAACTAAAAAAATAAACCTAAATGAAAAAAAAAATCTAAACTAAAATAAATAAACCTAAACAAAATAAACTAATCCTAAACCTTAAACTAAATAAAATAAAATAAACTAAAATAAATAAACCTCAACTAAAAAATAAACCCAAAATAAACCTAACATAAAAATTTAAACTTAAGCCTGGGTCTAAAAAAAAATAAAAATAAACCTAAACCTAAAAAATAAAATAAAATATAACTAAACTAAAAAATAAGCATAAACATAAACCTAAACCTAAAAAATTAACCAAAATAAAAAATTAAAATTAAAATAAATATGTTAAACTAAATAAAAAATAAAATTAACCTAAATAAAGAAAAAAATAAAAACTAAAATAAATAAAATAAACTAAATAAATAAACCTTTTAATTTAAAAAAATAAATAAATAAAAAATAAACCCTAAATGAACAACCTTAAACCCTAAAATAACTAAATCCTAAACCCTAAACCCTAAACTTATAACCCTAAACCCTAAACTTTATCCTAAACCCTAAACAAAACCCTAAAAACCTAACCTAAACCATAAACCCTAAACCTAAACCCTAAACCCTAAACTAACCCTAAACCCTAAAAACCCTAAAAACTCTAAACCCTAAAGTCTAAACCCTAAATCATAACTCACCCTAAATCCTAAACCCTAAACCCTCAGAACCCTAAACCCTAAGCCTAAACACTAAACCCTAAATCCTAAGCCCTAAACCCAAACCCTAATCCCTAAACCATAAAGCCCTAAACCATAAACCCTAAACCCTAAACCCTAAACCTTAAACTTTAAACCCTAAACCCTAAACTAAAACCTAAAAACCTAAACCTAAACTAAATAAAACCTTAAAATAAATTAAATACAAAAAACCTAAATAAATATAATAAAAACCTAAACAAAAACTTAAACCTAAACCTAAAAATAAAATAAAATAAAAATATAAATAAATTAAAATAAAATAAATAGAAACCTAAGCTAAACTAAAAACTAAAATAAATCTAAGAATAAAAAACCTAAATAAAATAAAAACTAAAAATAAAATAAACATAAAAGAACATAAAGACTAAATAAAAACCTAAAAATAAATCCTAAAAATAAATAAAAAATAAAACCTAAACCCTAAACTAAAAAAAACCCTAAACCTAAAATAAAAAATAAAGAAATAAATAAAAAATATAACTTAACCTAAATAAAAAAAATAAATAAACTAAAATAAATAAAACCTAACTAAACCTAAAATAAACTAAACTTAATCCTAAAAAACCTAAACCCTTAACTAAAACTTAAGCATAAAATAAAATTAAATAAACTAAACCTAAACTAAAATAAACTAAACTAAAATAAATAAAACTTAAACTTAAGCCTAAAATAAACTAAACCTAAACCTAAACATATACTAAATAAAATAAAATAAACTAAAATAAACCTAAACCTAAACTAAAAAATAAAACCTAAAAATAAACCTAAAATAAAACTGTCCTAAACCTAAAAAAATATAAAACAAAACCTAAACCTAAACATTAAAAAAATTAAACCTAAAAAAAAATAAAATAAAATAAAAAAATTTAAACTAAAATAAATAGACCTAAAATAAATAAACTAAACTTAATAAAAAAACCAATAAAAGTAGAAAATAAAATAAACTAAAATAAATAAATATAAAATAAATAAAATAAACTACTATACTTTAAAAAAATTAAGAATAAAATAAAACTAACCATCCCAACCTTAAACCAAACTCAAAGCCCTAATCAAACCCAAATCCCTAAACTAAACCCTAAACTTAAACTAAACTAAACCCTAAAACTAAACTCCAACCAAACTCCCTAACCAAACTCAAACCAAACCCAAACTAAACCCCTAAAACTTAAACTAAATCTAAACTATAAACCTTAACTTAACCTAAACACTAAACCTAAACCCTAAAACCCAAAACCTAAAGCTAAATCTTAAACTTAAACCTAAACCCTAAACAAACTTAACCTTGACCTAAACACTAAAACCTAAAGCTAAAGTTTAAACCAAACTAAACCTAACCTAAACCCTAAACCATAAAACCTAAACCTAAAACCCTAAACCTAAACACTAAACACTAAACCTAAAACCTAAAACCTAAACATAAAATAAAGAAAACATAAAATAAAAATAATAAAACCTAAACCTAAAATATAATTAAAATAAAATTAAACTTAAAATAAACCTAAACCTAAATAAAGTTAAAAATAAAATAATAAAATTAAAAAATAAATAAAATAAATAAAATAAACTAAAACTTAAATCCAATGGTTTCTAAATTTAAAACCCTAAACCTAAACCTAAACCTAAAACCCTAAACCTAAAACCAAAACCCTAAAACCCTAATCCCTAAACCTTAACCTAAACCTAAACTAAACTAAACTAACCCTACCCTAAACCTACCCTAAACCTTAATGTAACCCTAACCTAAACCATAAACCATAAACACTAAACCTTAAACTTAAACCAAACTAACCCTGTGAATCTAAACCCTAAAACCAAACACTAAAGTTTTAAACTCTAAACCACTAACTTAAACCCTGGCAAACTAAACTATAAATCCTAAACTAAATCCTAAACCCTAAACCATAAACCTTAAAATCCTAAACTAAACCTTAAACCTAAAACTAAACACTAAAACCTACAACCTTAGACCATAAAACCCAAACCCTAAATTCAAAACCTTAAACCCTAAAAACCTAAAAACCTAAACCTAAACTAAATAAAACCAAAAAATAAAATAAATAAAAAACCTAAACCTAAATAAAATATGAAAATAAAATAAAATAAAAACTTAAACTAAAACCTAAACTAAAACCTAAAAATAAAATAAAATAATAAAATAAAATAAATATAAATAAATAAATAAAACCTAAACTAAATGAAAAAAATAAACCTAAGATTAAAAAACATAAATAAAATAAAAAAATAAAAATAAAATAAAGATAAAATAAATTAAAAACTAAGTAAAAACCTAAACCTAAAAAATATACCTAGAAATAAAACCTAAAAATTAAAAATAAAAAATAAAGCCTAAACTATAAATAAAAAAACACTAAACCTAAAATAAAAATAAAATAAACAACATATAATAAACCTAAACCTAAACTAAAATAAACTAAATTAAATAAATAAAACTTAAAGCTAAACCTAAAATAAACTAAACCTAAACCTAAACCTAAACTAAAATTAAATAAACTATAAATAAACATAACCCTAAACTAAAAAAATAAAACCTAAAATTAAACCTAAAATAAAAACCTAAAACCTAAACCTAAGAAAATAAAATAAAAATCTAAACCTAGTCTTAAAAATAAAAATAAAAACCTAAACCTAAAAAATAAAATAAAAATAAAACTAAATAAAAAAATAAACCAACATAACATAAAAATAAACTAAAATAAAAAACCTAAACTAAAATAAATAAACCTAAAATAAATAAACAAAACTAAAAAAATTAAAAAATAAAATAAACTAAAATAAATAAATAATAAACTAAATAAACCTAAACCTACCAGTATACTTAATTTTAAAAAAATAAAAAATTGAAAAATAAAAAAAATAAAAAACCCTAACCCTATGCCCTAAACCATAAAACTAACCCTAAACATAGACCCTAATCTCCAAACCTAAACCTAAACTTAAACCTAAAAAGCAAAAATAAAACCTAAACTTAAAAAAAAAATAAGTAAAATAAAACTAAACTAAAAAATAAACCTAAACAAAAACCTAAACATAAAAAATAAACTAAAATAAAAACCTAAACTAAAATAAATAAATAAAAATAAAATAAATCAAACTAAATAAAAATAAAAATAAACCTGGTAAAAAATAAAAATAAAATAATCTAAAATAAAAAATAAATTAAATAAATTAAATAAACCTAAACCTACTGGTTCACTTAAATTTTTTTTATTAAAAAAAACCCTAAACCCTAAACCCTAAATCCTAAACCTTAAACCTTAAATCGTAAACCCTAAAACTAACCCTAAATCCCCTAAACTTACAACCCTAAAGCCTAAACCCAAAACCCTGAACTAACCCTATACCCTAAACCTTAAACCCTAAACCCTAAACCCTAAAACCTAAAAACCTAAACCTAAACTAAATAAAACCTATAAAAAATAAATAAATAAACTTAAACCTAAATAAAATAAATAAATAAAATAAAATAAAACCTAAAACCCTAAACTAAAACCTAAACCTAAAATAAATAAAATAAAAAAACCTAAACTAAAATAAATTAAACTAAAATAAATAAAACCTAAACCTAAACCTAGAATAAACTAAACCTAAACCTAAACCTAAACTAAATAAAATAAAATAAACTAAAAAAACTTAAACCTAAACTAAAATAAAATCTAAAAATCAACTTAATTAACATGCTAATATTTGATTTAATTAGATTTCCTTAAATTAAATCAAATCACTAATGTGGTAATGGGTTTAAAATAGTAAGTGATGATTTCTCTGCTTTAAATCAAATCAAATCCAAAACTTAATTAATAAAGAAGCTTTGGTTTGATTTAAATAATCTTATTTGATTTGATTTTCCTTAAGAACTAATTTGGTTGAATGAATCACATGCTAATATTTGATTGTCCCCTTTCCAATCATGTTAAATTTGGTATGTCATTTGAATTCATGCATCCATCTTTTCAAAATCAAGTAAAATAAAATGGATTTTCTTTATGTAACACTTAAGCTTGCATGTGTTGATTTAATTTAATATATGCGTGGCTATTATAACTATTAAATCCAAATGTACTTTTTCAAAAGCTTATAAATGAATAATAATATGTGTTATGATGCCAGTTATAAATACATAAGAAATGCATGTGCTTATAGCTTAATTTTGAGTTCTCTTCCTCTATTCATGTGTTGATTTATATAAGATTGAATGGTAATGGGTATGTAGTCTAGACATCCCGGGAACACGAGGCTTTAGCTAGCCCCAAGGAGGTCATTTGATTACCTCATTTCCCTGGTTTAATAATGGCACGTACCCATTTGATTTCACTTATGTATTTCAACATTAGAATTTGGATAGAGGTTTAAATCATATATAAATGATTTAATCAAACAAAATATACAATCTTTGCATGATTTTCTTTCCCTCATTCATGTATACATCCATGTGTGTCCAAGGAAAGCAAGTATATAGTCTAGACATCTCCGGAATATGAGGCTTTAGTTAGCCCCAAGGAGGTCATTTGATTACCTCACTTCCATGGTTTAACAATGACACATACTTTCCTTTATCTTTGTACATGTATATGTATAAATGATTAGTAAATGAAAATCCCATTTTACATTAAAATTGCATGCATTCATAATTGGCTAAGTGGTTGAATTAACTATCCATATGATTTTGGAGCTTACTTCCTATGTTTATTTATACAAATTTACATATATTTAAATGCAAATGGGTAAATAGTCTAGACATACCGAGAATATGAAGCTTTAGCTAGCTCCAAGGAGGTCATTTGATTACCTCACTTCTCTGGTTTAACAATGCCACATGCCTAATTAATTTCATTCTTATGTCCTTTTGTATAAGAATTTGGATAAAGTTTTAAATTAATATGTTTAAATAATTCAATCAAATAAAATATAAATTCTAAACATACACATACATTCATCATTTAAGTGTGCTAAAATATATATATGTATGTATAGATACACTTAGGATAAAATCATATGCATGTTACATGTAATGGAAAGGAATGATTTAATATATATCATGTGGTAGTAATTCAATTAAATTAATCTTAAGATGCCTTTCATTTTGAATAGGATTATTTAAAGTGAACCTAAACTTAGGATTAATTAAATTATTTAATAAGCCATTTGGTAAAGAGAACTAAATCAAATTAATATACTTTAGAAAGTGACTTAAGGTAGAGATGAAAGAGGGAAATCCTATTTTCCTCTCTTTATAACACTTAGTTGCTAAGTGTAATCAAATGAAACAAAAGAAAACACAAATTAAAATTCTCAAATCAATTAAACTACTTCAAGTCAAATCAACTTTTCATGTTAAATTGAATCCTTCTACACTTAGAAAATACAACACTAATGCCTGACAAGACAAAACACACAAGCCTTAATACACACATTAGAATTAAGTCATCACTTATAGCTCTAAGTTAGATGATGTGATGTGTGTTTTATTTTATGATGTATTTTATATTGGATGTTAGGGTGTATGCTTTGTAGACGGATGATAGGCCAATATTAGCCTAATCATGTTTCTATAGGGTATTATGCTTTAGGGATCTTAAAAATAAATGTGAATGCTCTTTTCTGGTTGAAATCCTTAAGCATAATCAAAGTTAGAGTGGGCTTAGTTACCCATGTGGTGCTAAGTCCAAATTATAAATACCGCTTGGGATTATATGTATATTTAGCTATCCTTTATTTTGCAGGTGTAGTTAGATTTACTTTTCCCATATAAATGTAATTTTTGTAATAGGAGTAAGGATTAGTGCTATCGGATATTTGGATGAGCAGGGGCTAGAAGGCTTTGTCCTATAGTGCGCTGTGATGGCTTTGAAGCAAGCACCATCCAATCAAAGAAGGAACCAAGTTAAAGGAGATACAAAGAAAGAAGACCCCATTGCATTTAGTACAATTATAATTATTCTTTCATACTGTGGTTGTATAAGGGTAGAGCTCTACCCATATTTTCTCTCTTGTATGCATTCAATGCATCGACCTTTTATCATTTTATGGTAGTATATATAATTGTTTGATGTTATGTTTACATTATGCATCACGATGGCATGATTTTCATAGTTTCTTAAATGATTGATGCTTTAATGTGTGGCTTAGATAATGATTTGGCTCTTAGGATAAAAATAACTTTTCTACCCAACTAATCACTCATAATTAAATTTTAAACAACTCATAACCTCATTATAAAGCCTAAGACATAAATAAGATAATTAAAAGATTTAGCAACCCCTTAACTATATGGTTGTATGTTTCACATCATGCATGCATATTCTATCTCTTGAATAGGAAGGATCTGCATCTTTGCACCATAAAGAAATGCTTGACCTATGAGGGCATCCATTATGGTGAAGAACACCTTCTTCTAGCTAATTTGATCCATAACCTATTTTATCATGCATTTAGGCATAAGAAATCCTAAAGCCTCTTTCAAAATGATGTGTCTAAAATGAAATAAAATTTGAAAACATTTTACATCTATAGATTAAGTCATATGCTCATACTACTCATGCTCTAGTCTCACTAGAGTGTGTTTAGGACTTTAGTCACTTTCTAATTAAATAACTACCATAGTTATCTTGCAATTCATAAAACTAGACTACTTAGTTTTAAAATCATTGGACGAGTTAGCTAGCAACCACTCCAAGCAATTATAAGTCTAAAAGTCAGACAATTTATTCTCACTTACGGAGGTAAACCCTAATGTCTACCTATCGCATAAATCTTCTCCTTGAACTTTCCCAATTGATTTTCCAAATACAACTAATCCTTTGATAGTCTAACCTTGAAATGTTTGAGGATGATAATTGTCTACTTTAATCGAGAGTATTCTTAGGAAATTTCATTTGCTAAGATGTAAACTAAGGCTTCTCCTAGGGAACTTAAGAAACGGTTTAATATAAACCCTACTTTATTCATCCATATAAAGTAGGGGAAAATTGTTAGTACATTCGAAGACCCATCATGCCTTAGGAGTCCTTATTATGTGATTTGGTCCATTGTAGGTGATGTCTCTATTGAGATAGAGTATACCTCAATGTAGTACTTAATCACCAAAAAAGTACCCCCACCCACTTATACATAAAGTAAACAACATAAGGCCCTCTCATCTTGTTCATTGAATCCTCTCAACATCATCCTTTCTTTTTAGAGTTTGGAGATGTCGATCCTCAAGTAGGAAATGGTTCTTAGACTCATAATGTTGACTGGTACACGTGGGTCAACCAAAACTTTGGATACCTGTATCTGCCAACATCCACTATAATGTAAAGAGTTGTTCTGTCATCCCTAAAAGTTTTCATCATTGAATGTAACTCTAAGATGTCCTTCGTGGCATGCCTTCTCTTTAGTACCGCCTAAGCTAAGTATATCTCTAGATCAAGTAAGGCCTTGATTAGAAATTGCCTCATCTCTTTAGATAAGAGGCATCATATATGCTTAACTTAGCGGAAACTTTGTAAGGTGAGCTAGGACATTGTAATCATCTCTGGCTTGGTCTTCCACAAGCATATCCAAGGGTGGAGCATCGTATGGTGGGGCTATCTGCTCACTGGAATCAATGACTTGCTTACCTTTATCCTGAGGTGCTACCTTAGGAGGTAGAACTTTGCCACCGTAAGTTGACTTCTGACTTCTTGAATGATGAGCTTGTGAAAAGTTCTTTTGATCTAACAAACCTACAACTTCCTATGGGATCCTCGAGTCATTTAGCTCCAAGTCAATCTCAAGAGGTGAACCCGATTAATTTAGAGAAGGATAGTTCTAAATCAAAAAGGAAAGGATTATAACTACAATAGTTAGATTAGAACTACAATAAAAAAATAAACCTAAACCCTAAAGACTAAATACTAAACCCTAAACCCTAAACCTTAAACCCTAACCCTAAACCTAAACACTAAACCCTAACCTTAAACCCTAAACCCTTAATACCTAAACCCTAAATCCTAAATCCTAAACCCTAAACCCTAAAAACCTAAAAACCTAAAAACCTAAAAACCTAAACCTAAACTAAATGAAACCTAAAAACAAAATAAATAAATAAAAACTTAAACCAAAATAAAGTAAAATAAAATAAATATAATAAAAACCTAAAGTAAAACCTAAACCTAAACCTAAACCAAAAAACAAAATAAAATAAAAATAAAAACTGAAGTATAAGAAAAAAAACCTATACTAAAATAAAAAAATAATAGAAACCTAAAAATAAAAAACCTAAATTTAAAAATTAAATGTAAAATAAAAATAAAATAAACCTAAAATTAAATAAAATAAAATTAAATAAAACCTAAACCTAAAAAATAAACATAAAATAAAACCTAAAATAAATAAAAAATAAAACATAAACATTAAACTAAAAAAAACTAAACCTAAATTAAACAAAATAAAATAAATCTAAACCTAAACTAAAATAAACTAAACTAAAATAAATAAAATCTAAACCTAAACCCTAAACTAAATAAAATAAAATAAACAAAAAATAAACCTAAACCAAAATAAAAAAAATAAAACCTAAAAATAAACCTAAAATTAAAAAGTAAAATCAAAACCTAAAAAATAAAATAAAAACCTAAACTTAAACCTAAAAAAAATAAATAAAACCTAAACCTAAAAAATAAAAAAAAAATAAAACTAAACTAATAAAAATGTAAAAGTAAACCTAAACCTAAAAAATAACTAAAATAAAAAACCTAAAATAAAATAAATAATAAAATAAATAAACCAAAATAAATAAAATAAAAAATAAACCTAAATAAAAAATAGAAAATAAAATAAACTAAAATATAAAGTAAACTAAATAAATCTAAACATATTGATTTACTTAATTAAAAAACCTCGGAACCCTAAACCCTAAACCGTAAGCTAACCCTAAACCCTGTCAGAACCTAAACCCTAAACCCTAAACCCTAAATCCTAAACCCTAAACAATAAAACCCTAAACCCTAAACCCTAAACTTAAACCCTAAAACCTAAACCCTAAACCCTAAACCCTAAACCCTAAACCTTAAAACCCTAAACCCTAAACCCAAATCCTAAATCCTAACCCTAAACCCTAAACCCTAACCCTAAAAACCTAAAAACCTAAAAAATAAAATAAAAATAAAACTCAATTAAAAAATAAACCTAAACCTAAACCTAAAAAATAAACTAAAATAAAAATTTCTCAACTGAAATAAATAAACCTAACATAATTAAACTAAACTAAATAAAAATAAAAAATAAACCTAACAAAACAAAAAATAAAATAAACTTAAATAAATAAATAATAATCTAAATAAACTTACACTTAATGGTTTACTTAATTTTAAAAAAACCTTAAACCCTAAACCTAAACCGTAAACCCTAGTCCTACCAGTTTACTTAACTAAAAAAAACCTCAAACCCCAAAGCTTAAAACCTAAAAAACCTAAACTAAAACCTGAACCCTGAACCTAAACCCTAAACCCTAAACAATAATGCAAAACCATAACCCCTAAAATCTTAAACCCTAAACCCTAAACCCTAAAAACCTAAAAACATAAACCTAGAAAATAAAATAAAAAGAAAATTCAACTTAAAAATAAACCTAGACCTAAAAAACAAACTAAAATAAAAAGACTAAATTAAAATAAATAAACCTAAAATAAATAAACTAAAATAAATTAAAAATAAACTATGTAAACTAAATTAACCTAAACCTATCGATTTAATTAATTTTTTTTTCAAAAAAAAACATAAACACTAAACTATAAACCCTAAACCTTAAATCCTAAAACTTAAACCCTAAACCCTAAACCCTAAACCGTAAATCATAAATCATGTACCCTAAACCATAAATCATAAACCCTAAACCCTAAACCCTAAACCCTAAAACCCTAAACCCCAAACTCAAAACCTTAAACCCTAAACCCTAAACCCTAAACCATAAACCCTAAAAACCCTAAACCCTAAGCACTAGACCCTAAACCCTAAACCTTAAACCCTAAACCCTAAAAACCTAAAAACCTAAAAATAAAAATAAGAATAAAACTCAACTAAAAAATAAACCTAAACCTAAACCTAAAAAATAAATAAAATTAAAAACCTAAACTAAAATAAATAAACCTAAATAAATAAACTAAACTAAATAAAGATAAAAAATAAACCTAAAAAATTTAAAATAAAATAAACTGAAATAAATAAAAAATAATTTAAATCCTAAACCTACCTGCTTACTTAATTTTAAAAAAAACCATAAACCCTAAAAACTAAACCCTAAGCTAACCCTAAACCCTAAACCTATGAGTTTACTTAATTTAAAAAAAACACTAAACCTAAATACTAAATCCTAAACCCTAAACCCTAAACCCTAAATCCTAAATCCTAAACACTAAAACCTAAAAAACCCTAAACTAAAACCTCAACCATGAACCTAAGACCTAAACCCTAAACCCTAAACTCTAAACCTAAAACCTACAAACCTAAATGCTAAAACTCCAAAGCCAAAACCCTAAACCCTAAAGCTTAAACACTAAACCCAAAACCATAAACCCTAAACCTTAAGGCTAAACCATAACCCCTAAAATCATAAACCCTAAAACTTTAAACCCTAAACCTTAAACCGTAAACCTCAACCCTAAAATCCTAAAAAAAGCTAAACCTAAATAATAAAATAAAATGAAACTCAACTTAAAATAAACCTAAACCTAAAATATAAAAAAAAAATAAAAAACCTAAACCAAAAAAAAAATAAACCTAAAATAAATAAACTAAACTAAATAAAATTAAAAAATAAACCTAAGTAAAAATAAAAAAGAAAATTAACTAAAATAAATAAAAAATAAACTAAGTAAACTAAATAAACCTAAACCTATCGATTTACTTATTTATTTTATTTTATTTTAAAACCCCAAACCCTAAATCCTAAATCCTAAACATTAAACCCTAAACCTTAAAAGTAACCCTAAACTATAAAGCCTAAACCTATAATACTAAACATAAAACCCTAACACCTAAACACTAAACCCTAAACATTAAACCCTAAACATTAAACCCTAAATCCTAAACTCTAAACCTAAAACCCTAACCCTAAACCCTAAACACTAAACCCTAAATCGTAACCCTAAACTCTAAACCCTAAAAGCATAAACCTTAAAACCCTAAACCTTAACCCCTAAACCCTAAACCCTAAATCATGAACACTAAACCCTAAAACCCAAACCCTAAACCCTAATCCCTAAACCCTAAAAACCTAAACCTAAACTAAATAAAACCTAAAAATAAAATAAATAAGAAACCTAAACCTAAATAAAATAAAATAAAAACCTAAACTAAAACCTAAACTTAAACCTAAACCTAAACATAACCCTAAACCTGTAAAAAATAAAATATTAAATTAAAATAAAACTAAACTAAAATAAAATAAATAAAACCTAAACTAAAAAATAAAATCTTAAATAAAATAAAAATAAAATAAACCAAAAATAAAATAAGAACTAAATAAAAACCTAAACCTAAATTATAAACCTAAAAATAAAATCTAAAAATGAATAAAAAATAAAACCTAAATGAAACAAAATAAAATAGCCCTAAACCTAAACTAAATAAAGCCTAAACCTAAACCTAAACTAAAACATAAACCTAAAAATAAAACCTAAAAATAAACCTAAAATAAAATCCTAAACCTAAACCTAATAAAATAAAATAAAAACATAAACCTAAAAATAAAAAATAAAACCTAAACCTAAAAAATAAACAAAAATAAAAAGCCAAAACTAAAATAATAAACCTAAATAAATAAACTAAACTAAATAGAAACAAAAATAAACCTAAATAAAAATAAAAATAAAGTAAACTAAAACAAATAAAAATAAACTAAATAAACATAAACCTACCAATTTACTTAATTTAAAATAAATAAATAAAACCCTAACCCTAAACCCTAAAACAAAACTAACCCTAAACCCTAAACCCTAAACCCTAAAACCTACAACCCTAAACCTAAACCCTAAACCCTAAACCCTAAACCTAAACCCTAAACCCTAAAACCTAAAAACCTAAACCTAAACTAAATAAATCCTAAAAATAAATTAAAAAAAAAAAACTAAACCTAAATAAAATAAAAAATATCATAAAATAAAAACTTTAACAAAAACCTAAACCTAAACATTAAACTAAAAGCAAAATAAAAGAAAAAAAATAAAAACTAAACTAAATTAAAATAAATAAACAACTAAACTAAACTAAAAAATAAAATAAACCTAAAAATAAAAACCTAAATAAAATCAAACCTAAACGTAAATTAAAATAAAATAAAAACTAAATAAAAACCTAAAGCTAAAAAATAAACCTAAAAATAAATAAAAAATAAAGCCTATACCCTAAATGAAAAAAAAACCTAAACCTAAAATAAACAAAATAAACCTAAACCTAAACCTAAAATAAACAAAATAAACATAAACTTAAACCAAAACTAAAATAAATAAAACATAAACCTAAACCTAAAATAAACTAAACCTAAACCCTAAACTAAATAAAATAAAATAAACTAAAATTAAACCTAAATCAACTATAAAATAAAACATAAAATAAACCTTAACTAAAACCTAAAACTTAAACCTAAAATAAAAATAAAACCTAAACCTAAACCTAAATAGAACCTAAATCCTAAACCTAATAATAAATAATAAAACTTAAACCTAAAAAATAAAATAAAAATGAAAGTAAACTAAAAAATAAACATAAACCTAAACCTAAGCCTAAAAGATAAACCAAAATAAAAAACCTAAACTAAAATAAATAAACTAAATTAAATAAAAATAAAAAATAAACCTAAATAAAAATATAAAATAAATTAAATAAACCTAAACCTACCAGTTTACTTAATTTTTTTAAAAAGCCCTAAACTCTAAACTTTAAGCACTAAATCCTAAACCCTGAACTCTAAACCCTAAACATAGAAGCCTAAACCTACTACACTAAACCCAAAACCCAAAACCCTAAACCCTAAACCCTATCCCTAACCTTAAACCATAACCCCTTAAAACCCTAAATATTAAACCATAAACTAACCCTAAACCCTAGACTATAAACCCTAAAACCCTAAACCTTGAAGCCTAAACCCTAAAAACCTAAACCCTAATCTAACCTTAAACCCTAAGCAAACTCTAAACCCTAAACCCAGACCTAATAAAATAAAACTAAACAAATAATAATAATAAAACTAATAATAAACTAATAACTAATAATAATACCTAACTAAAACAAATAAAATTAACTAAATAAATAATTATAAAACTAATAATAGACTTAAAACATAAAATTAATAAAAAAATAAATAAAACTATAATAACTAAAACCTAAACTAACTAAAACCATTAAACCCTAATAAATAAACTAAACTGACTAATATAATAATAATAATAATAATAATAATAATAATAATAATAATAATAATAATAATAATAATAATAAACTTATAAATAATAAAACTAAACCCTAAACTAATAAAACCAAATAAATAAAACCCAATAATAACTAAACTAAAACTAAAATTAAACCAAATTAAAACTAAAGCCCTAAACTAATAAACTAAACTAAAATCAACCCATAAACTTAAAAAACTAACTAAACTAAGAATAACTAATAAACTAAAAAATAAATAAAATAAAACTAATAAAACCCAAACCTAAATAAAATAAAATAAAAAGAAATAATTAAAATAAAATAAATAAATAAAACCTAAACTTAAATAAAATAAAATAATAAAATAAAATAAAACCTAAACTAAAACTAAACCTAATCCTTAGAATAAAAAACCTAAATAAAAAAAAACTAAACATAAAATAAAAAAAAATAAAACCTAAAAAATAAAATAAATATAAACCTATAGCTAAAAAAATAAAGCAAAAAATATAAAAATAAACCTAAACCCTACACTAAAAAAAATATTTACCTAAAATAAAACAAAATAAATAAAATTAAATAAATCTAAACTTAAAATAAAATAAACTAATCTAAAATAAATAAAACTAAGTCCTAAACCTAAAATAAACTAAACCTAAACCTAAACTAAATAAAATGAAATAAACTAAGAATAAACCTAAAATAAAAACCTAAAACCTAAACCTAAATAAAATAAAATAAAAACCTAAACCTAAACCTAAAAATTATAAAATAAAACCTAAACTAAAAAATAAAAATAAAAATAAACTCAAAAAAATAAACCTAAACCTAAAAAATAAATAAAAATAAAAAACATAAACTAAAATAAATAAACCTAAAATAAATAAACTAAACTAAATAAAAAAATAAACCTAAATAAAAATAAAAAATAAACTAATTAAATAAATAAATATACTAAATAAACCTAAACCTAGCTTACTTAATTTAAAAAAAATAAAACCTAAACCCTAAACCCTAAACATACAACCCTAAACCTATAACCCTCAACCCTAAATCCTAAATCTTATAAAAAAAATATAAATCCCTAACCCTAAACCTAAACTCTAAACTAACCCTAAACACTAAACCTAAACCTAAATACTTAATTTAAAAAAAACTCCAAAATCTACAACCTAAAATTACAAAACTACACCAACCTAAACCTACAACCTAAACCTAAAACCCTAAACCTAAAACCTAAACCTAAACCTAAAACTAACTAAATTAACAACTTAAACCTAAACACTAAATTTAAACTAAATCTAAAACCTAAACCTATACCTAAACTCCTAAACACAAACCTTTAACCTTTAAATATAAACCTATAATGAACCCCAAACTAATTCTAAACTAAACTAGAACCTAAAACCTAAACTTAAATTAAATAAAACCTAAAATAAAATAAAATTAAACTAAACTAAAAGAAAATTAATAAAACTTAAACTAAACCCTAAACCTAAAACCTAAAACACTAAAACTCTAAACCTAAACTCTAAATCCTAAATCTAAAACCTCCTAAACCCTAAATCCTAAAACCATAAACCCTAAACCCTAAACCTAAACTATAAACCTAAACCAACCCTAAACCTTAAACCCTAAAAGTATAAACCTAAACACTAAACCCTAAAACCCTAAACTCTTCCTAAACCATAACCCTAAACCCTAAACCCTAAAATCCTAAACCCTAAAACCCTAAACCCTAAACCCGAAACCTAAACCCAAAACCCTAAAAACCTCAAACCCTAAACCTAAAAATAAAATAAATAAATAAATAAAAAGCTAAACCTAAATAAAATAAAAACCTAAACCTAAAAATAAAATAAAATAAATAAAAATTAAACTAAAATAAATTAATAAAAATGTAAACTAAACTAAAAAAATAAAATAAACCTTAAAAAATAAAACCTAAAACCCAAACAAAAAAAAATAAGATAAACCTAAAATAAAATAAAAACTAAATAAAATCCTAAACCAAACAATAAACTTAAAATAAAACCTAAAAATAAATAAAAAATAAAACTTAAACCCTAAACTAAAAAAAACCTAAACCTAAAATAAATAAAATAAAATAATCCTAAACTTAAACTATAATAAACTAAACTAAAATAAATAAAACCTAAACCTAAGCCTAAAATAAATAAAACTTTAACCCTAAACTAAATAAAATAAACCTAAACCTAAACTAAAAAATAAAACTTAAAAATAAACCTAAAATAAAAACCTAAAACCTAAACCTAAAAAATAAAATAAAAACATAAAGCTAAACTTAAAAATAAAAAATAAAACCTAAATCTAAAAAATAAAATAAAAATAAAACTAAACTAAAAAATAAATTATAACAAAAAACCTAAACTAAAATAAATAAACCAAAAATAAATAAACTAAACAAAATAAAATTTAAAATTTAAAATAAATAAAAATAAACTAAAATAAATAAAATAAACTAAAGAAACCTAAACCCATTTACTTAATTTAAAAAAAATTTAAACCTATAAACCTAAACCTAATCCTAAACCCTAAAATAAATCTAAACTAAAATAAACCCTACACCTAAACCTACAACCTAAAATCCTAAACACTAAACCCCAAACCCTAAACCCTAAATCCTAAATAACTCTAACCCTAACTCCTAACCTATAAATACTAAACTCTAAAACTATAAACCCTAAACCTAAACTAACTTAAAAAAATAAACCCTAAATTTTAAACCCTAAAGTCTAAACTCAAACCCTAAACCTAAACTAAACTAAAACCTAATCTTAAAAACCCTAATCCTAAATAAATGTTAAACCTAAACCTAAACTCTAAAACCCAAATTAAACCTAACACTAAACCCTAAAACAACCTAAACCAACCCTAAACCCTAAATCTAAATGACAAAATAAAACCTAAACCTAAACTAAATAAATAAAATAAATAATAAAATCTAAACTAAAAACTAAACCTAAAACTAAATAAAATTAAAATAAAAGCTAAAAACTAAAAAAATCTAAAACCTAAAAATAAACACTAAAATTAAACCTAAATAAACTAAACTAAATAAATAAAATAAACTTAAAATTTAAAAAAAAATAAAATAAAATAACTTAAAACTAAAAATTTAAAATAAAATAAATAAAAAAACCTAAACCTAAATAAAATAAAAAAAACTAAACCTAAAATAAAAATAAAATAAACCTAAACCTAAACTAAAATTAACTTAACCTAAACAACAAAAATAAAAATAACTATAAATGCTAAATCCTAAGCTCTAAACCTTAAACCCTAAACCCTAAAACCTAAGCTTACAACCCTAAAGCTATGACCCTAATCCCTAAACACTAAACCCTAACCCTAAACCCTAAACTCTAAAAGCATAAACCCTAAAACCCTAAACCCTAAACCGTAATCCTAAACCCTAAACCCTAAACCCCAAACCATAAACCTAAACCTAAAGTAAATAAATAAATTAGAAAATAAACCTAAACCCTAAAACCTAATAAACCTAAACCTAAACCTAAATCCTAAGAATGGGCAGAACCTTGATGGTAGGAACATCACCGCCAACCAGGCTTAGTGTAGATCTGACGGTGGAGGCAAAGGCAGAGGCAGTAGTTATCACAGTGGTGGTGGGGGATCTTGAGGTGCTGGTGGATATGGAGGTGGTGCTGAGCAAGGGTGGTATGTGGGAGGAGCGAAGGAGGTTACAACTGTGGTAGCGGCAGAGGGAGAGATCGGGGATATGATGGTGGATCCCGCTACTTGAGAGACCATGGTGGTTCTAATGGGAACTAGAGAAACCAAAGAGCACCATCCACTCACGCCTATGGAATTATGTTTTACAACAGACAGCTCTAGTTATCTAGGGTTTTCGATTTGCTCTATGTGTGCTCATTTTCTCTATGTCATCACTTGTGTCTTAGAAAACTGTGCTACTTGGTTGATGAAATCAAAAAGAAGAAATATTGAATTGAATATGTTCTTCTTAAAAAAAAACCAAAACCCTAAAAAACTATAACCCGAACCTTAAATTAAAAAAAAAACCTAAACCTAAAATAAAATAAAAAAACCTAAACCTATACAACAATAAACTAAACTAAAATAAATAAAACCTAAACATAAACCTAAAATAAACTAAACCAAAAAACTCAATAATAAATAAAAAAATAAACCTAAACCTAAACTAAAAAATAAAACTTAAAAATAAACTTAAAACCTAAACCTAAAAAAATAAAATATAAACATATGCCTAAACCTAAGGATAAAAAATTAAACCTAAAAAATAAAATAAAAGTAAAACTAAACTAAAAAATAAACATAAGCCTAAACCTACATACAAAAAATAAACTAAAATAAAAAACATAAACTAAATTAAATAAACATACAATAAATAAACTAAACTAAATAAAAATAAAAATAAACCTAAATAAAAATAAAAAAATAAATAAAAAATAAACTAAATAAACCTAAACCAACTAGTTTACTTAATTTTTTTTTTAAAAAAACCTTAAGTACTAAACCCTAAACCTAAAACCCTAAACTTTAAACCCTAAAACTAACCCTAAACCCTAAACTCTAAACTTACAACCCTAAGCCCTAAACCTTAAATAAAAAATAAAATAAACAAATAAAAAAAACTCTAATCCTAAACCCTAAATCCTAAAACTAACCCTAAACCCAAAACCCTAAAATTAACCTAAACCGTAAACAATAAACCCTAAACCCTAAACCCTAAAACCTAAAAACCAAAAAACCTAAACCTAAACTAAATAAAACCTAAAAAAATAAATAAAAAACCTAAACCTAAATAAAATAAAATAAAATAAAAACATTAACTAAAACCTAAACCTAAACCTAAACATAAACCTAAACCTAAAATAAAATAAAATAAATAAAACCTAAACTAAACTAAAATAAATAAATAAAACTAAAACTAAAAAACTTAAATAAAATAAAACCCAAAAATAATTAAAAACAAAATAAACCTAAAAGAAAATATAAACTAAAATAAATAAAAAACTAAACCTAAAATAAAACCTAAAAAGAAATAAAAAATAAAACATAAACCTTAAAATAAAAAAAACCAAAACCTAAAATAAACAAACAAAAAAAACTTAAACCTAAACGAAAATAAATAAAACCTAAACCCTAAACTAAAAATAAACATAAACCTAAATTAAAAAATAAAACCTAAAACCTAAACCTAAAAAAATAAAATAAAAACCTAAACCTAAACATAAAAATAAAAAATAAAACCTAAACATAAAAAATAAAATAAAATAAACTAAATAAACCTAAATAAAAATCAAAATTATACCTAAATAAAAATAAAATATATAAAAATAAACTAAATAAACCTAAACCTACATGTGTACTTAATCTAAAATGAACCCTAAAATTAACCCTAAACTCTAAACTCTAAAATTATAACACTAAACCCTAAACCCAAAACACAAAATCTTAAACCCTACGCCCTAAACGCTAAACCTTAAACCCTAAACTCTAACCCTAACCCTAAACCTGAAACCCTAAACCATACACCCAAAAACCCTAAACCCTAAACTCTAGACTAACCCTATACCCTAAATCGTAAAATCTAAAAACCTTAAACCTGAAAGCCTAAACGCTAAAACCAAAACCCTAAACTAACCCTAAACCCTAAGGTAACCCTAAACCATAAACCCTAAACCCTAACCAGTAAACCCAAAACATTGAATTCTAAACCCTAAACCTTTAACCCTAACCCTAAACCCTAAACCATAAAATCCTAAACCCTAAACCCTAAACCCTAAACCTTAAACCCTAAAACCTAAAAACTTAAAACCTAAACCTAAACTAAATAAAGAAAAAATAAAATAAATGAAAACCTAAGCCTTAACAAAATAAAATAAAAAAACCTAAACCTAATAATAAAATAAAATAAGTAAAAACTTAAACTAAACTAAAAAATAAAATAAACCTAAGAATAGAAAACCTAATTAAAATAAAAACAAAACATAAAATAAAAATAAAATTAACCTAAAAGAAAATAAAATAAAAACTAAATGAAAACCTAAACCTAAAAAATAAACCTAAAAATAAATTACAAATATAACCTAAACCATAAACTAAAAAAACTTAAACCTAAAATAAAAAAATTAAAAAAATCCTAAACTTTCTAAAATAAATAAACTGAAATAAATAAAACCTAATCTTAAAAGTAAAATAAACAAAACCTAAACCTAAAATAAACTAAATTTAATCCCTAAATTAAATAAAATAAAATAAACTAAAAATAAACCTAAATCTAAACTAAAATATAAAACCTAAAAATAAACCTAAAATTAAAAACCTAAAACCTAAATGTAAAAATTTAAAATAAAAACTTAAACCTAAAATTTAAAATAAAAAATAAAACCTAAACATAAAAAAATAATAATGATAAAACTCAACTAAAAAATAAACCTAAACTTAGAAAATAAACTAAAATAAAAAACTTAATTAAAATAAATAAACCTAAAATAAATAAACTAAACTAAATACAAATAAAAAATAATCCTAAATAAAAATAAAAATAAAGTAAACTAAAATAAATAAAAAATAAACTAAATATACTAAATAAACCTAAACCTACTTAATTTTTTTTAAAAAATCTTAAACCCTAAATCTAATACCCTAAACTAAACCCTAAACCTAAAACCCTAATCTAAACCCCAAAACCCTAAAACCCCTAAATCCTAAACACTAAAAAACCCTAAACCCTAAACCCTAAACACTAAAAGAATAAACCATAAAACCCTAAGCCCTAAACCCTAAATCCTAAACCCCAAATCCTAAACCCTAACCCTAAACCCTAAACTTAAAACCTTAAACCCCAAACCTTAAAGCCCAAATGCTAAACTTAAACATAAAGTAACTAAATAAATTAAAAATAAACTAAAACCCTAAAACCTAATAAACTCAAATGTAAACCTAAACCCTAAGAATAAGTAGAACCTTGATAGCAAGAACATCACCATCAACCGTGCTCGCCTAGATCTAGCATTGAAGGCATAAACAGAAGTGACAGTTATCGCAGTGGTGGTGGGGGATTTGAAGGTGCTAGTGGATATGGAGGTCGTGGTTGGAGCAGACATGGTTACTGAGGTGGGAGAAGCGATGAAGGTTACAATTGTGGTAGCTGGGAGAGATGGGATATGATGGTGGATCTCACGAGAGGTGGGTGGTCCTCATGGGAACTGGTGAAACAGAAGAACTGTCAATCCGATCTACTACTTATGGAACTATGTCTTTACAATAGAGACGGTTCTAGTTTTCTAGGGTTTTAATTTTCTTTATGTGTGCTCAATTTTGATTTATGTCATCACTTATGTCTTAGAAACCATGGTGTGTCACTTGGTCAATAAAATCAAAAGAAGAAATATTGAATTTCAACTTTATTAAAAAAATAAAACCCTTAAACCCTAAATTAAAACTTGAACACTAATCCTAAAACCTAAACCCTAAACCCTAAACATTAAACCCTAAAAAACCATAAACCTTAAATCCTAACCTTAAACCCTAAACCCTAAACCGTAACCCCTAAACCCTAAACCCTAAACCCCAAACCCTAAACCCAGAACCCTAAACCTTAGACTAACCTTAAACCCTAAACAATAAACCCTAAACCCTAAAAAGCGAAAAACCTAAACCTAAACTAAATAAAACCTAAAAATCAAATAAATAAAAAAACCTAAACTAAAATAAAGTAAAATAAAAATAAAAACTAAAACCTAAACCTAAATATAAAATAAAATAAAAAGTAAAACTAAACTAAAATAATATAAATAAAAAAGCTAAACTAAATTAAAAAATAAAAAACTTAAATAAAATAAAACTAAACCTAAAATAAACATAAAATAAACCTAAAATAAAATAAAATAAAACTAAATAAAACCTAAACCTAAAAAATTAACCAAAAAATTGAACCTAAAAATAAATAAAAAATAAAAGCTAAACCCTAAACTAGAAAAAAACCTAAACCTAAAATAAAAATAAAATAAACCTAAACCTAAAAAAAAGAAAGCTAAACTAAAATAAATAAAACATAAACTTAAACCTAAAATAAACTAAATAAAATATAATAAACAAAAAATAAACTTAAACCTAAACAAAAAATTAGACCTAAAAATAAACCTAAAATAAAAACATAAAACATAAACCTAAAAAAATTAAATAAAAACCTAAACTTAAACCAAAAAATAAGAAATAAAACATAAACCTAAAAAATTAAAAAAAATAAAACTAAACTAAAAAAGATCTAAACCTATAAAATAAACTAAAATAAAATGGCTAAACAAAAATAAATAAACCTAAAATAAGTAAACTAAACTAAATAAAAATAAAAATAAACCTAAATAAAAATTAAAATAAATTAAAAATAAACTTAATAAACTAAAAGACCTATGCCTACGAGTTTACATAATTTAAAAAAAGATTAAAAAAAATTAAAAATAAAAGAAATTAAAAAATAAAAGAAATTAAAAAAAACCCACACCCTAAACCAAAACCCTAAAACTAACCCTACTCCCTAAACCCTAAACACTAATCCTAAACCCTAAACCGTAAAACCCTAACCCTAAACCCTAAACCCTAAACCCTAAACCCTAAACCCTAAAACCTACAACCCTAAACCTTAAACCCTAAACCCCAAACCAAACCCGAAATCGTAAACCATAAACAAACCTAAACACAGTAGTTTACATTTTTAAAAAAATTAAAAAATTAAAAAATTATAAAAATTATAAAAAAAATCCAAACCCTAAACCGTAAACCTAAAACTAACCCTACACTATAAACCGTAACCCCCAAAACCCTAAACCCTAAACTCTAAACCCTAAACCCTAAAACCCTAAACCCTAAACCTTAAACTAAACCTAAACACTAAAACCTAAAAACTTTAAACCTAAACCCTAAACCTAAATCAAAATTTTAAATCATAAATCATAAACCCTAAACCCTAAAAACCTAAAAACCTAATCTAAACTAAATAAAACTTAAAAATAAAATAAATAGCAGAACCTAAACCTAAATAAAATAGAAAAGAAAATAAAATAAAAACCTCAACTAAAAACTAAACTTAAACTTAAACCTAAACCTAAACCTAAACCCTAAACCCTAAGTCCTAAACGCAAAACCCTAAACCCTAAACCCTAAAACCAACCCTAAACCCTAAATCTAAAACCTTAAACCCTAAATCCTAAACCCTAAACCCTAAACCCTAAACCCTAAATCTATAAAACCCTAAACTATAAACCTAAACTTAAACCTAAACCCTATTCTAAACCTAAACTACCTAACTCTAAACTCAACTAAACCTACACTTAAAACTAAAACCTACTTAAACTAACTCCTAAACTCTAAATCAAACCTAAATCCTAAACCCTAAACACAAAATCCTAACCTAAACTTAAACCTAAACTAAAACCTAAACTCTAAATCTTAACATAAACTTAAACTAAACCTTAAACTAACCTAAACCTAAGCTATAAACCTAAACTCCTAAACTAACCTAAACCTAAATAATAAAATGTTAAACCTTAAACCTAAACCTAAACCTTAATCAGAATCCCTAAACTAAAACCTTAACTACACCCTAAAACTATAAACCTAAACTAAACACTTAAACTAAACCATAAAACCTAAAATCACTAAACCCTAAACCCTAAACCCTAACCCTAAACCCTAAACCTTAAAACCTAAAAACCCTAAACCCTAAACCCTAACTCCTTAACCTATGACTAACCCTAAACCCTAAGCTAACCATAAACCCTATACATTAAACCCTAAACACTAAACACAAAATCCTAAACACTAAACCCTAAACACTAACCCTAAATCCTAAACCCAAAAACCCTGAACCCTAAATTCCTAAACCTTAAACCCTAAACCCTAAACCCTAAACTCTAAACCCTAAAGCCTAAAACCTAAATTAAATAAAACATAAAAATAAAATAAATAAATAAACATAAACCTAAATAAAATAATAAAATAAAATAAAATAAAAACCTAAACTAAAACCTTAACAGAAACTTAAAAATAAAATAAAATAAAAAGATTAAAATAAATTAAATTAAAATAAATAGAAACCTAAACTAAACTTAAAATAAAATAAACCTAAGAATAAAAAATCTAAATAAAATAAAAATAAAATGTAAATAAAAAAAATTAACCTAAAATAAAATAAAATAAAAACTAAATAAAAGCCTAAACCTAAAAAATAAACCAAAAAAAAGAACCTAAAATAAATGAAAAATAAAACCTAAACCATAAACTAAAATAAAATAACCTAAATAAAATAAAATAAACCTAAACCTAAACTAAAATAAATAAAACCCTAATGCTAAACCAAAAATAAACTAAATTTAATCCTAAACCTAAACTAAATAAAATAAAATAAACTAAAATAAACCTAAATTTAAACTTAAAAATAAAACTTAAAATAAAAACCTAAAACCTTAACCTAAAAAAATAAGATAAAAACCTAAACCTAAACCTAAAAAGAAAAAAGAAAACCTAAGCCTAAAAAAATAAAAATAAAACTAAACTAAGAAATAAACCAAAACTTAAACCTAAACCTAAACCTGAAAAATAAATAAAAACTAAAAGCTTAAACCATAAACCTATAATAAATTAACTAAACTAAATAAAATAATAAAAATAAAATAAACTAAAATAAATAAATAAACTAAATAAACTTAAAATTACAAGTTTACTTAATGTAAAAAAAATAAAAATAAAAAAATAAAACAATAACAAACCCTAACCCTAAACCCGAAATCCTTAAACTAACCCGACAGCCTAAATCTACAAACCTAAACCCTAAACCCTAAACCCTAAAACACTAAACAGTTAATCCTAATCCCTAAACCTAAATTATAAAGGCTAAACCCCTAAATCCTAAACCCTAAACCCTAAAACCTACAAACTATAAACCAAACCTTAAACCTTAAACACTAAACCATAAACCCTAAACCCTAAAAACCTAAAAACTAAAAACTAAACCATAAACCATAAACCCTAATATGAGCCTTCTCTATCACATTTCCTTATTATCATACTCATATTATATTATTTCCTTCTACCTTTTATTCAGATACCTTGACTGTTTCTAATCTCTCTCATTATAACCGTGTGTTTCTCTTTTATCTTGTTTGCTCCATATTACCAAGCACTCTTACAATCATCGAGTATTGGCCTTAACCTTCCTTTAGCCTATTATGTTAATCATCTTGTATCTTTTGATTGCTTTAATGTTTTCTTTTGCTCTTGGATGTACTTAGATGGGATTTACTCCTTAGTCGATTGTAGCTCTTTGAAAGAGTTTAGTTTATCCCCTTTAAGGACCTTATAACCCTTTTTTTGTGGCAATAAAATCCCCAGATCATGGGGTTTCCCCAAAAAAAAAGCTAAACTAAATAAAACCCAAAAATAAAATAAATAACAAAACCTAAACATAAATAAAATAATAAAAATAATAATAATAACCTCAACTAAAACCTAAACTTAAACCTAAACCTAAACCCTAAACCAAAACCCTAAACCCTAAAATCCAAAACCCTAAACCCTAAACCCTTAACCCTAAACCCTAAACCCTAAAACCTACAACCCTACACCCTAAACCCTAAACCCCAAACCTTAAACCCTAAACCCTAAACCCTAAATAATGAACCCTAAACCCTAAAACCTAAAAACCTAACCCTGAAATAAATAAAACCTCAAAAAAAAAACTTAAATAGAGGCAGAGGCGGTAGTTATTACAGTGGTGGTGGGGGATCTAGATGTGCTGGTGGATATGGAGGTGGTCGAAAGTTGTGGTTCTAGAGGGAGGAGGATGTGAGGTTACATGATGATGGTGGAGGGAGAGATCGAGGATATGATGGTGGGTTCCGCTTCTTGAGAAGTTGGGGTGGTTTTGATTGGAACTAGAGAAGCTGAAGAACGACCGATTTGATCTGTTGCTTATGGAACTGTGTCTTTACAGCAGATATGATTTTAGTTATCTACAGCTTTTTATTTTACTTTATGCATGCTCATTTTGGATCTATGTCATCGCTTCTGTCTTAAAAAACTTGGTGTGTTACCTGGTTGATAAAAAAAGAAGAACAATTTATTATCTATTAAGGAAAACCAAAACCCTAAACCCTAAACTAAAACATAAACCCAAACCCAAAACCTAAAATCTAAACCCTAAACCCTAAATCCTAAACTTTAAACACTAAAAAAAATTAAAAAAAAAACTCTAACCGTAAACCCTAAACCCTAAACCCTAATCCTTGAACCCTAAAACCTAAACCAAAACTAAATAAAACCTAAAAATAAAATAAATTAAAAAACCTAGAGCTAAATAAAAAAATAAAATAAAACAAAAACCCAAACTAAACCCTAAACCTAAAATTAAAATAAAATAAAAATAAAAACCTAAAATAAAATAAAAACTAAAATAAAACTAAAATAAAAAATATATAAAAAAACTAAATGAATAATAAAATAAAATAAACCTAAATAAAATAAAATAAAAACTAAATAAATACCTAAACCGAAAAAATAAACCAAAAAATAAATAAAAAATTAAACCTAAACCTAACACTAAAAAAACTTAAAACTAAAATAAACAAAATTAAATAAACCTAAACCTAATCTAAAATAAACTAAACTAAAATAAATAAATTGTAAACTTAAACCTAAAATAAACTAAAACTAAACCCTAAACTAAATAAAATAAAATTAACTAAAATAAACCTAAACCTAAACCTAAAAAAAAGAAAAAATCTAAAAATAAACCTAAATTAAAACCTAAAACCTAAACTTAAAACAAAATAAAAAAACCTAAACCTAAACCTAAAAAGAAAAAATAAACCTAAACTTAAAAAATAAAATAAAAAATAAAACTAAACTAAAAAATAAGCATAAACTTAAACCTAAACCTAAATAATAAACTAAAATTAAAAAACCTAAACAAAAATAAATAAGCCTAAAATAACAATAAACCTAAATAAAACTAAAATAAATAAAAAAAATTAAATTAAATAAACTAAAAAAACATAAACCTATTGGTTTACTTAATTTAAAAATAGACCTAAACTAAAACTTGAACCCTAAACCTAAAACATAAACCCTAAACCCTAAAAATAAAAAAAATAAAATAAATAAAAAAACCCAAACCATGAACCATAAAACTAATCCTAAACCCTAAGCCTACAACCCTAAACCATAATCCCTAAAACACTAAACCCGAAACCCAAAAAAAACTACCATAAATAAAACTAAACCCTAAACCTTAAACCTAAATACCCTAAACCCTAAAGCCTAAACACTAAACACTAAACCCTAAACCCTAAACCCTAACTATACCTAAACACTAAAACCCTATACTCTAAAACCCTAAACCTTAAAACCCTAAACCATAAAACCCTAAACCCTACATACTAAACCCTAAACACCTAAAACATAAACTAAAAAATAAAATAAAACTAAAACTCAACTAAAAAATAAACCTAAACCTAAACATAAACCTAAAAAATAAACTAAAATAAAAAATGAAAATAAATAAACCTAAAATAAATAAACCAAACTAAATAAAAAAAATAAACCTAAATCAACTAGTTCACTTAATTTAAAAATCCTAAACCCTAAACCTTAAACCAACAATACTAAACCTACAACTCTAAACCATAAACTCGAAACCTACAACCCAAAACCCTAAACCCTAAACCTTAAACCCTAAACTATAAACCCTAAACCCTAACCTAAAACCCTAAACCCTAAAAGCATAAACTCTAAAACCCTAAACCCTAAAACCCAAACCCTAAACATATGCCTAAAGTAACTAAATAAATTAAAAAATAAACCTAAACCTAAAAAACCTAGTAAACCTAAACCTAAACCTAAACCCTAAGAATGGATAGAACCTTGATGACAGGAAAATCACCGTCAACCATGCTAAGTCTAGATCTGGCGGTGGAGAAAAAGGTAGAGGCAGCGGTTATCATACTGGTGGTGGGGGATCTAGAGGTGGTGGTGGTCAGAGTAGTAGTGGTTATCCAGGATGGAAGAGAAATGAATGTTACAGATGTGGTGGTGACGGTGGGAGAGATCGAGGATATGATGGTGGATCCCACTACTCGTGAGGCCAGGGTAGTTCTGATGAGAATTGGAGAAACTGAAGAACGACTGATCCGATCTGTTGCTTATGGAACTGTGTCTTTACAGTAGAGACGGTTCTAGTTATGTAGAGTTTTTGATTTGCTTTATGCATCCTCATTTTGATATATGTCATCAAGGCTCTTAGAAAATTTGGTGTGTTACTTGGTTAATAAAATCAAAAAGAAGAAATGTTTAATCTGAATTTGTTCTCTATTAAAAAAAACTAAAAACCCTAAAACTTAAACTAAAACTTTAACCCTAAACCTAAAACCTAAACCCTAAACTAAACCCTGAACCCTAAACTTAAAACCTAAACCCTAAACATTAAACCTTAAACCCTAAACCATAAAAATAAAAAAATATAAAAAATATAAAAACCTAACCCTAAACCTAAACCTAAAACCCTAAATCCAAACCTAAACCTAAAACCTAAAAAAACCATAAACCCTAAACCCTAAACCATAAAAATCCTAAAACCTAAACCCTCAACCCTAAACCCTAAACCTTAAACCCTAAACCCTAAACCCTAAAACCTACAACCTTAAACCCTATACCCTAAACCCCAAACCCTAAACCCTAAACCCTAAACCCTAAATCCTAAACTCTAAACTCTAAAACTTAAAACCTAAACTAAATAACCTAAAAAGAAATTAAATATAAAACCTAAACCTAAATAAAATAAAATAAAAACCTAATCCTAAACCTAAAAATAAAATATAATAAAAATAAAAACTAAACTAAAATAAAATAAATAAAAACATAAACTAAAATAAAAAATATAATAAACTTAAAAAATAAAAAACCTAAATAAAATAAAAACTAAATGTAAAATAAAAATAAAATAAACCTAAAATAAAATAAATAAAAAACTTAGAAAAACCTAAACCTAAAAATAAACCAAAAAATTCATCCTAAAAATAATTAAATAATAGAACCTAAACCCTAAACTAAGAAAAAAACCTAAACCTAAACTAAAATAAGCTAAACTAAAAAAAAAAACTAAAGCTAAACCTAAAATAAACTAAACATAAATGCTAAACTAAATATAAGCCTAAACCTAAACTAAAAAATAAAACTTAAAAATAAACCTAAAAAATAAAATAAAACCTAAACCTAAACCTAAAAAATAAAAAAAAAATAAACCTAAGCTTAAAATAAAATAAAATAAAACTAAACCAAAAAATAAACATAAACCTAAACGAACTTAAATAATAAACTAAAATAAAAAACCTAAACTAAAGTAAATAAACCTAAAAAATATAAACTAACTAAATAAAAAATAAAAAATAAACATAAATAAAATGAAATAAAATAAAATAAAATAAAGAAAAATAAACAAAAATAAATTAAATAAACTTAAACCTATCTGCTTACTTTATTAAAAAAACCTAAACCCTAATTCATAAACCCCAAACCTTAAAATCACCCTAAACCCTAAACCTACAACCATAAACCTAAATCCTAAACCCTAAACCCCAACCTTAAACCTAAATCCTAAACCTGCTCTAAACCCTAAACTCTAAACTAATCTTAAACCATAAATCCTAAACCCTGGTTGGTTAGTGTTGTGGTTTATTAGGGTTTAGGTTTAGGGTTTAGGGCTGTGGTTAGGTTTAGGGTGGTTAGTGCTTAGTGGTTTAGGGTAGGCTCAGATTTGTGGTAGGGTTTAAGGCTGGGGTTTACAAGATCTAGTTTTTTTAAAACAAAAAATTTAAAACAAGTTTGTTTATGTTTATAAAGTTTATTTTATTTATTTTAGCTTATTTTATTTTTATTTTTTAGGTTTATTTTTTATTTAGTTTAATTTATTTAGTTTAGTGTTTTAATTTTAGTTTATTTTGTTTAGGTTTAGGTTTATGTTTATTTTAAGTTTAGTTTTATTTTAATTTATTTTAAGTTTAGGTTTTATTTTTATCTTTTTTTAGGGTTTATATTTTTTTTATTTTAGTTTAGTTTTTTTATCTTATCCATTTTAAGTATTTATTTTTATTTAAATTATGGTTTAGGTTTAGTTTATCTATGTTTAGGTTTAAGTTTTATTTATTTTAGTTTAGTTATTTTGTTTCAGTTTAGGTTTACTTTTATTTTGTTTTATCTTAAGTTTAGGTTTTAGTTTAGTTTATTTTATATACTTAATTCTGTGTATTTTAGTTTAGTTTATTTTGGTTTATTTTTATCTTTATTTTATTTTAGGTTTATTTTATTTTAATTTATTATCTTTTATTATTTTAGGTTTTTATTCTTAGTTTTATTTTATTTTTAGTTAAGTTTAGGTTTTATTTATTTAATCATACTTAGATTTTATTATTTATTTTTTTATTTTGGCTCTTATGTTTAGGTTTCATTTTATTTTATCATTTTATTTTCTTGTTAAAGTTTATTTATCTTTTCTTTAGGTCTTATTTAGATGTGCCTTTTTTTAGGTTTTAATCTTTTAGTGCCTAGGGCTCAAGATTTTCAAGAATCTTTGTGGTTTTTTTTTTTCTGCCAGGGCCTAGGCCAGGGCCTAGGGCCTAGGTAGGGCTCAGATCAGTGGTTTGCCTTTTTGAATCATGCAACCCAGTTTAGGTTTATTTAGCATAGTTAATTTTATTTATTTAAGCTTTAACAATTTATTTTTATTTTATTTTATATTTCTTAGTTTAGTTTATTTAATCAGCTTCATTTATCTTTAGTTGCCTTTTATCTTAGTTTCATATTTCAAGCCTTGGTTTAAGTATTCTTAGAGTTTATTTTATTTTATTTTAGGTTTAGGTTTTATTTTAAGTCATGGTTAGGTTTTATTTTATCTTTCAGCTCAGTTTGGCTGGCCTTTATTTTAGGTTTAATTTTAGGTTTAGATTTTGCTCAGGTTTATTTTTTTTATTTTATTTATTTTAGGTTTAGTTTAGGTTTAGGTTTTAGTTTAGTTTATTTTAGGATTAGGTTGCCTTTATTTATTTTAGTTTAGTTTATTTTAGCCAGTTTAGGTTTATTTTTTTATTTTGTTTATTTTATCTTTTATTTCCAGTTTTATGTTTTCCTTTAGTTTAGTGTTTAGGTTTTATTTTTTATTTATTTTTAGGTTTTTTTAGGTTTAGGTTTTTATTTCATTTTTATTTTATTTTATTCTAGGTTTAATTTATTTTTATTTTATGTTTAGTTCTTATTTTATTTAGGTTTTTTATTCTTATGTTTATTTTATTTTTTATTTTAGTTTAGGTTTTTATTTATTTTATTTTTTAAATTTTTTTAGTTTATCTTTTTTTTAGGTTTAGGTTTAGGTTTTACTTTAAATTTTTATTTTATTTTATTATATTTATTTTATTTTTGTATAGGTTTTTTTATTTATTTTATTTTTAGGTTTTATTTAGTATAGGTTTAGGTTTTTAGGTTTTTAGGGTTTAGGGTTAGGCATTAGGGTTTAGGTTTTAATTTTGGGTTTTAGGGTTTAGGGTTTAGGGTTAGGGTTTATGTTTTAAGGTTTAGAGTTTAGTGTTTAGGGTTTAGGGTTTAGGGTTTAGGGTTAGCTTAGGGTTTATGGTTAGTTTAGGGTTTGGGGTTTAGGCTTCAGGGTTTAGTGTTTTTAGCCCTAAAAGCCTAAGCCCTAAATCCTAAACTAACCCTAAACTCTAAGTCTTAAAAACCTTAAACCCTAAACCCTAAACAAACCCTAAACCCTAAGTTAAACCTCAACCCATGCCTAAACACTAAACCTTAAAAACACAAGCAGCTAACCCTAAACCTTAAACTAAACCTAAAACCCTAAAGCTAAACACTAAACTCAAAAAACCCTAAACTAAACCATAAACCCTAAAACCTAAAATCTAAACCTAAACTAAATAAAACCTAAAAAAATAATGAAAACTTAATCCTAAATAAAATAAAATATAAACCTAAACTAAAGGCTAAACCTACCTAAAAAATAAAAAAACTAAATTGAAATAAAATAAATAAAACGAACTTAACTAATAAATAAAATAAACCTAAAAATAAAACTAAATTTAAAATCAAAATAAAATAAACCTAAAATAAAATAAAATAAAACTAAATAAAAACCTAAACCTAAAAATAAAATAAAAAAATAAAGAAAAATTAAAACCTAAACCATAAACTAAAAAAAATACCTAAACCTAAAATAATCAAATGAAATAAACCTAAACCCAAATAAACTAAACTTAAATAAATAAAACTACACTAAACCTAAAATAAAGTAAACCTAAAACCTAAACTAAAAAAAAAAATGAAATAAACCTAAACTTAAACTAAAAATAAAACCTAAAAAAATAAATTGAAAATCTAAACTAAAACTAAAAATAAAAAAAGAAAGTAAATGTAAAAAATAAAATAAAATATAACTAAATTAAAAATATAAACCTAAACCTAAATCTAAACCTAAAATAAAATAAAATAAAAACCTAAACTAAAATAAATAAACATAAAATAAATAAACTAAATAAAATAAAAAATAAAAAAATAAGCGTAGATAAATAAAAAAAATAAAATAAACTAAAATAAATAAAAAATAAGCTAAATAAACTAAATATACTTAAACTGTCGATTTATTTAATTTAAAATACTTAAACCCTCAACCCTAAATCCTAAGCCCTAAACCCTAAACCTACAACCCTACACCTTAAAAGGCCTAAACCCTACTATAAATCCTAAACTAACCCTAAACCTAAACCATTAAACCCTACCTAAACCCAAAACCCCAAATCATAAAACCTAAACCTTAAGAATGGGGAACCTTGGCCAGAACATCACGGTCAACTAGGGTCAGTCTAGATTTGGTGGAGATGAAGGTGGAGGTGGCGATTATCATAAGGGTGGTGGGGATCAGATGGTGGTGGATATGGAGGTGGTGGTCAGAGTAGTGGCGGTTATGGAGGTGGGATGAGTGATGGAGGTTACAGTCGTGGTGGTGGTGGAGGGAGAGATCAGGGATATGATGTTTGATCATGCTACTTGAGAGGCGGGGGTGATTTTGATAGGAACTTGAGAAACTAAAGAATGGCTTATCCGATCTGCTTCTTATGGGACTGTGTCTTAAAGTAGAGACAGTACTATTTATCTTGG
This sequence comes from Cymbidium sinense, assembly GCA_021442155.1. Classification (NCBI taxonomy): domain Eukaryota; kingdom Viridiplantae; phylum Streptophyta; class Magnoliopsida; order Asparagales; family Orchidaceae; genus Cymbidium; species Cymbidium sinense. Next base: position 5,867 of record JAKCPB010000721.1, on the reverse strand, counting down.
GTTTTGCTTTATTCTATGGGTACTCATTTTTATCTATGTAGGTAAACTTATGTCTTAGAAAACTTGGGGTGCTACTTGGTTGATCAAATTGAAAGAAAAAATTTTGAATCTAAATTTGGTTCTTTGTTAAAAAAACTTAACCCTAAACATAAAAAAGATAAACCCTAAACCTAAAACCTAAAACCTAAAACTTAAACCCTAAACCTAAACCTAAACCCAAATCCTAAATCCTAAACCCTAAAACTCTAAACCTAAACCCTAAACCCTAAACTCTAAACCCACAAACCTTAAACTCACAACCCTAAAAAGCAAAAGAACTTCAAAAAAACCTACAACCCTAAGCCATAAACCCCAAAAACCCCATACCCTAAACCTAAACCCTAAACCCACTAAACTAACCCTAAACACTAACCCTAAATCCTAAACCCTAAACATTGAATAAAGTTGTCATTAGGAGTAGATCTAAAGATTGACCTAATCCTAACTTATGGTATAAAGAAAATGTCTTCAAGAGACTTTTCGCTTAACTATTAGAGATTTGAATACCTAAACCCTAACCCTAAATCATATCATAATACCATATATTATAGTATAATGTAGCATCATATATTTTAGCATGTAGTGATGTGTTTTGGATGTTATAAGATGTTTTGAAATGTTTTAGTATATTATGGTATTGTGCCTATAGTCTATATTAATATAAATCATAAAAATATTGATTTAATAAATTAGATGATGAAATTTGTTAAATTTGAAGTGGGAATTAGGTTGTAGTACCAAAGGTGTCTGCACTTGTTGTCTAAAAGTAAGATTTTATGTTCAAACTAAATATTATATGTTGTATGCATAGTATAGCATCATATATCATAATATATTATTCTCATTTTAAATTATTTTAGTATTTTGCAATCATGCAGTCAAGCCTACACTAGCATTATTTATAAAAATGTTGATTTAGACTTTAAAATGGTAGAATTTGGCCAAATTCATAATAGGTATAGCATGGCATCATAATATATTATTTCAATTTAAAATATGTAAGTGATACGACTAAAATATATAGTTTTTTATTGTTTAGACTAATTTTATGATTTTTTTCTTAAGCAATCCCTTGTGATTTAATATGCAAATATAATATAATAAAATATGTTATAGTGTATTATAATATAGGATGCCATAACATAGTGTAGCATCAGGCATTATAGCATACTATTGTGTATTACTACTTATTTTTTAGCATATATTAGTTTGTTATTATATGATGTAGTAGAGTTTGTCTTGGTATAATTCATAATAATCTTGATTTATAGAGATGATTTTGGCCAAATTTAAGGTAAGCTTTAGGGAACATCATTGAGGGTGTGCTATGGTGTGTCATTTAATCAAAAGATTAGAATTTTTCATCCAAAATAAATATTTATTTTTCAACCAATTTCTATAAGTTTTTCCTTAAAGTGCTTCATTTTAAGGTGTAATGTAAGATAATATATTATATGATAGCATATTAAAATATAATGTACATAACAATATAACGTCACATTAATATAAATGTAGTAGTGTCTTACTAAATGTTCGTACATTTTAGGATGTTTTACTTTTGTTATAATACATTGGTATTCATCGCTATATGGCTCAAGTGTCACCTCCAAGGGAATCTACTATTGAGAAGAGTTGGATGGTATGCTAACTATATAAAACTCATCCTATGAACTAGATTCTATGTCTATATGGATAGTAGGTGTACTCCTAGTAGCTGAGATAAATCCTCTATTGGGTAGCCAATAAGGAGATTTTCACCCACAGGTGTCTCTAAAGCGGCCTCTTTCTCTTTAGTGGAGGTCAAGTCATTTTACCCATATGTTGAATGGAGTAATGAACCGTGGGTGGAATCTCATGCTCCACTTCCTCCTCTAAGTCTATTTCCACTCCCTTTTATTTTCCTTTTCATTTTCTATTTTATTTTCCTTTTCTTTTTCTTTCTTTTTTTCTTTAATTTTTTTTTCTTTCTTTTTTTCTTTAATTTTTAAGCTTTGGTAGTAAGTTGTATTCTCATATATGCCGACCTCATGAACTGTAAATGGCTTGAGATCTCCTTTGACACAGTAGACAATCCCACCTCTCATAAACTTCAAACACACAAATATAGAGCGGATGGAACTATGTTGTTCACATGTATCCATGGTCTCCCAAGCAAAGCGTTGAAAGATGTATCCAAGTCTATAATGTGAAACTTGGCTTGATCTTCTAATCATCTATCTCCAAGGGCAACACTATGGAGCCTTAGGCCTATTGACCTCACTCTCGAGTGTGGATTCAATCTTCCCATCTTAGACTTAAGAGTCTTCTAGACACGAGACTTCTTTAGTCATAAGACACTTCTAACAAGTAAGTAAACACTTAACCTAAGCCTAAAGACTTAGAAAGGTTAACTATAGGATTAGGTTGCACCTTAAGGATTAGGATAATCCACCTATCCTACAAGCCAAATCCAATCAATGTTCACCTTCTCAAACCAAACCTCAAGTTCAATTCAAACATCAAATTCAAATGCAAATCCAAACCCTAATTTTAAAAACCAAATGATTGAAGCCCATGATCAAATCCAAACTTGAAACCCTTCCTAAGTCATATGTATCCATGGACTTAGCCAAATCTTAATCAAAATCATTCCAAAATCAATTGATTTTCTCATCAATTTATATCTTCAATCATCTTCCTTAATATAAATCAGATCTACATTCAAATGATCAAATCCAAATTAAGCTAAATCAAATTCAATCAAAACTCTTCCTAAGCCACGTGACCTATCCCATGGACTTAGCTAAATCTTAATCCAAATCAAGTCAAATTCAATTGATTTTCTCACAAATCATATCATTTTTAATAATCTTCACAAATTTAAATGAAATATACATTTAAATCAGCAAAACTAAATCAAACCAAATCAAAATCCAAACCTAAGCCACATGACCCAACTCCATGGACTTAGTCAAATTAATTCATTCCAAAACCCAAATTCAATTGATTTTTTCATGAATCAATCATACCTTCAATCATATTCATAAATATAAATGAAATCTACAATCATCAAGCCAAACCAAAATCAACCCAAGTCAAACCCAACTTAACCCTTTTGACTTGAAATGTTCAGATGAACCAAAACCCATTGAACCAAGAGAATTGTGCTTGAATTTATATATTAATCCTAAATCCATATATAAACTCACTAAATCAAACTCAACCCAAAATCAACCCAACTAAACCATATTGGTCCACTTGACCCAGTGGCCAATTTGACCAATTTAAGCCAAGTTCTAATTATACCCAAATCGGATTGAACCAAGCCCATCAAAACCTCCCATCATGACGATCACCCTAAGTTGATCGTTATCACAAATTGGGTCAAATAAAGTCAACTTGGTCATTTGACCAAGTCAACCCTTAACCCATATGAACCCAAACTATCCAAATTACAACCTAATGCCAAATCCTTGAAACTAATGATTCTTACCAAATCAAAATCAATATTTGAATATGACTTGACCTTCAATTGAGTCAAACCAAGCTCAATTGGTTCTTTATCCAAGTTGGCCCAAATTGACCTAAAATACCAAAAATTGATGCAACCAATGGCTTAAGTTCATTCTAAATTGATTATTGAATTTTACCAAAGCTATGATTGGACCCAATTAAACCCAATTGACCTACTTAGCCCAAATTGACCTAAAGGTTCAAGTTGGCCTAAATCAAAACTAGATCCAATTAATTGAAACCAAAGCTACAATCATCTTCAATTGGTCAACTAAACCCAAACCAACACCCAATCCAAGTTAATTGGCCAATTTGGTAAAATTGGTCAACTTAACCCATTTGTCCCAAATGAATTCAAATGAGCCAAAATCAAATCTAAGCCAAACTAAACCAAACATATTGAACCAAAACATCCCAAATGATCATATGAACTTGACCTAACCCTTGGTTTGACCCAATTTGACCAATTGGTCAACTTGTCCCAACCAAACTCAGTTTGACATAAATGAGTCAAATTGAGCCAAACCTAACCAAATTAATTCCAACTAACTTGAAATTTATGCTAGCCCACTTTTGGCTCATTTCAAATCTGCCCAATTCAAATCCAATGCCAAATGATCATTCTACCCTTAGGTCAAGGACATCACATTAGATACAAATCACCCATGTAAGTGGTCATTTATATTCCTTGGCCACTTGGTCTCTCAATGGTCCCTAGGCACCCAGGACACTTCAACCTCAAAAGAGGTGGTTGAGTGCCATGACCCAAAAGAGGTGAAATCACCTACCCTCCCCATTGGACCATTTAAAACCCATAGACACCCATGATTCCTCCTTGCGCACCTCCACACCTTCAACCAACAAAGCTGAGCCAACTCACCTCCTCCTTACCTCCCAAGACTCCCTGAGATGGCCGGACGGCCATAAGAAGCCAAACTATATCCCACTATCCAATTAAGATTAAGGGGGCTCATTTCCACTCAAACACACACAAAAATCATTCCTTAGAGCCCTAGCTACCCAAGACGAGCCTCTAGAGCCATTCCCTAAGCTCCCAAGCTCATTCCTCAATCAGAAAATGCTAATTCCTCATCCCAAAGTAAGACACTCCCATTTCGACCTAACTTCTTTTCATCAAACTCAAACTAACTTTGCACACCTTCCCTAGGCATTGTTGAGCAAGAATGAATCATCTCCCAAGCTTGAGCACCGGAGGTGGGCTTCATCAAAGTCTTGCTCAATCATCGCTCATGGCCTTTCGAGCGAACATCAATGAATTGATCCAATTACTGCTCAACAGGGTTTCATCTCCACTGGATGAAGCTTCCTTAATAATTCGAGGAACTGATCTTAAGCTCTTATGAGGTATGGTTCCATAATCGATCCTTAGACAAAAATGGGTTGGAGCTTTTTGAAGAAAAGTTGCATCTCATGTGATCTTGACTGTTGGATCCCCTCGATTGATGTTGAAGGTGGGATCATTTTGGAGTTGATCCAAGCTCGGTAAGCTCGATCAAGTGAGCAATGGCGCGACTCATTCTCCTCACTCAAGTGACATTAGATCGTGCACCATCCATTCTCGCATGATCGTAATGGACGCCATGATTAGATCCGCCGCATCCGATTTAATTATTAAGCCAGATTAATCATAGCTATCCAATCTTAGATCGGATGGCATACAAGAAATCGCATCCACTGCCACCACATAGGCACTGAGTCGGATAAGTTTTAAGTACCCAATCATGTGGCGCCACGTAAAAGTGCGCCGCGGCCATGGCGCCAACATGATTATGCTTTAATTAGCTTAATTAATCATTTTTAGACTAAAATTTTTAAAATTATAAAAAATCATAGACAAATCAAAAAATTAGAAATAAATACTCATTTTAAAGGTATTTCAAAGGAGAATTAATTAAAATTATCTTAACTAATTTTGAATAGTAATTAAGGTTTAATTACAAAATTAATTAGCTTAATTACTTTTTAATTACTTGAGCAATTAATTCTAAATTTTATAGGTTAACTTAATGGGATGACATCTGCCTCCCATATTTTCTTGGGATTTATTTCTCATTTAATTAAGAAAATTGACTAATTAAACTTTAACTACTATTTTAAGTTAATTAATGATTAATTAATCCCATGAACAAGTAATAAATTAGTTAATTAAGTTTATTAATCATTGTTCAATAGTGAACAAAAAGAATAGGGTTGGGACCCCTTTCATTAAGTTCATTTTACCCTTTAAAATGAAATTAATTAAGATTTAACCACTAATTAAATCACTTAATCAAATTGAAATCATAATCGCATCGTAATCTTACCAATTAAATCAT
>JAKCPB010000720.1:0-79423 GCA_021442155.1 Cymbidium sinense | reverse complement strand
AGGATGAAACTCAGCCGCACCATCACTAGATTACATATAATGGCTAAAATTCTATGGGATTAACAAATCACTACACAAAGCTCCAATCATAGCTAAATTAAGCTCGAAAATGGCTAACCTCATCAAGGTGATCAGGGCTCGATTCCTTGGAGAAGCTTAGATGTCTGAGTTAAGCTTTGTTGATGGTTTGAGCTCTTGAAATTGAGTGGATGCTTCTATGGACAAACTTCCCTTTTCCTTGACCTCGATCTTGATCAAGATGGCTCCTCCCTTACCTTAGGAACTTAGGAAAGAGCTTGGGTGAGTTTGATTGGGGTCCCTGAGGGAGTGTGCAAAGGGAATTATGTTGGTTTTGAGTATGGAATTTGGTTTTGGTTGAGCTCCCCTATTTTCACATTGTGAAAATTGAGAAGATGAAGTTTGATTTCACTCTCAGAAGCTTGAGGAGGCTAAGGAATTGCTTCTTTGACTTCCCTAGGTTCAATTGAATTGAGGAATTTTGGAATTAAATGAAATTAGGGGGAGTATATCTCCCCAAGGCAATCAGACGGTCGAAGCTTGCCATGCCATTTTCAATCAATTACCTTGATTTAGTGGGTTTGTTAGGCTATTTTTTGGGTATGGTTCAATTTTGGCCATGGAAGAAGTGGGTGAGGTGGCCATGTACTTGAATTGAGTGGAAGCATGATTCCCATGGGGCCATTTTAAAGCATGTGCTCGGTTTGGCCATTGGGCTGGGTTGGGACCTAAACCCATTGGGTTGGGTGCACCACTCTCCTAGTGTTCACTTGATCCACTAAGAGAGTGACAAGTGGTTATGAAGCGAATTTGACAAAATTCCAAGTGGAATTGGCCAAAATTTACCTATGGCCTAGGGTAAAATGGTCATTTGACCTTGATTTCTATTTGGGCATGTTTGGTATGATAAGAAAATAGTTTGGCCAAGTTTCATTTAATTTGTTGTTGGTTTGATGTGATTTGGCTCATGTTGACCCATTTAGGTAAAATGGGTCAACTTTGGGTCAATTGACCAATGGTCAAATTTTGGTCAAACCAAGGGTTGGGTCAAGTAGCCAATTAGGCTAGGTTAGGTCTAATTGGCCAATTGGGGCTTTGATCAAGTTCAACAATCATTTTGTAATGAACTTAACTCATTGGTTTCAATTAATTTTGCTTAGATCAAGTTTTGAGATATGTTGACTTTTTTTGGTAAAGCGGGTAAACTTGGGGTCGTGGCCAATTATGCTCAAATGTTGACTTGGTCAAGTTTAAACATTGGTCATGAATGAACTTAGATCAATGGTTTCAATAAATTTGGCCTATGGTGGATTTTGGCTATTTTGGGTTTCATTTTTGGCTAATTGGTTGACTTGGTCCCTTAGGTTTGACTTAGTTTGATCCAGTTTGAGTGATTGATCATCTCATGATGATTGTTGATCATGATGAGAGGTTTAGGTGGACTTAGTTAAATCCAATTTGGTTAGGATTTAAATTTGGTTCATAAGGGTACTTTATGTGACTTTTGGTCAAGTGAGCCTAAGTGGGTCAAATGGCTTGGTCAAAGCTTGGAGTTTGATTGAACTCACATATGGACTCATGATTGAAATATAAATCCATTTGCAAGGGATTTGAAGTCAAATGATTTTGATTCATTTGACAATTTTAAGTTCAAGAGGTAAACATGAGTTTAACTTGGGCTTGATTTTTGAATTGAGTTTTGGTTAAGTGATTGAAGTTTATATTTATATTTGGATTCATGATTGAAGGATTGACTGAATTATGAAGAAAAACCAAGAGTTTGGCTTGATTTGAAATTGATTTGGCTAAGTTCAAGATTTTGACTTGAAAGGCTTAAGTTAGATTTTGAATGAATTTGGGTTTGATCTTTGGATTTGGTTTTGTTGTTTGAATTTATATTTCATTTATATATGTGAATATAAATGAGAATATAAATAGTTTATGAGAAAATTTCAAGGATTTTATGTGATTTGAACATGACTTAGGCTAAATCCTTAAGGGAGGATAAGGACTTAGAAAAGATTTGGAGTTTGAGGATTTTGGATTTGATTTTTTGGCTTTAGTTTGATTGATTTGAATTTATATTTCATTTATATATGTGAATATAAATGATAATATAAATGGGTTGTGAGAAAATTTTATGAATTTGAGATGGTTTGAACTAGATTTGGGCTAAGTACTTAAGAGGAAATCAAAGAACTTAGGAAATATTTCAAACTTGGAATTTCAATCATGGGCTTCAATCATGGGGTTTCCATCATGGTCTTCAATCATTTGATATTGATTTGAGTTTGGAGAAAATCAATTAATATTGATTTGAGTTTGAGAAAAAATTAGGATTGATTTGGAGTTTGACTTAAAGGAAGGAAGGTGAGGAATGGTTTAAGCTAAGGGGTGAAAATTTTCCTAACACCCCTGGCATGACTATTCCTATGGCTAACCCTAAGTCTTTAGAGCTAGGTTGAGTGTCCACCTAATCACTAGAAGTGTCTTCACACTAAGGAACTCTTAAAGTCTAAGAGGAATCCTATGTCTAAGATGGAGGGGTTGAGAACTCATCCTAAAAATGAGGTCAACATCACCTAATAAGGACTCCTAAGGCATGATGGGTCTTCAAATATACCAGAGATTTTTCTCCTACTCTACATGGATGAATAAAGTAGGATTTATTTAAATCAATATCTAAAGTTCCCTATGGGGGCAAGCCCCCATAGTTAATTACATCCTAAGGAAGGTGAGTTCCTTAAGAATACTCTCTATTAAAGTAGGCAATTATTGTCTCCCAAGATTTCAAAGATAGGACTATCAATAAATTGGCTATGTTTGGAAAATCAAATGGGATATATCAAAATGAGAGACTTATTATTGAAGCCAAAAGGAGATGAGTAGGGGATGCTCATGATACTAGAAAACCTAGTGAGCATTCCAAACTATCCTATGATTGGACTTTATATGTTTGAAATTAAGGAGATTTATATATATGAGTTAAAATTTTATTAGAAAATTATGACCCACAATACAAGATTGTGGAAATACCTAAGAGGTGAGAATTTATGCTTGTAGCCCAAAGGGAAACAACAATCTCAAATCTAAATCTATGGAGCTTTAACGAGGGCCAAAGCATGTCCTAAATCTAAGCGAAGATGTGTATATGATTTACCTCCATAAGAGGGTAAACCACTTGACTATTTGGACATATGAGTGGCGTAAGCTAACTTCTCCTACTTTTAAAACCATGTGGTTAAGTCATATATTTTGTAAGATGATTAGGTTATTTTTATTTTGAAAGATATTAAATTCCTTAAACCCACTCCCTAAGAGACTAGAGCATGAGTTATATGAACAATGACTTAATGTAAATCTTTCCAATTTTTTATTTGAGTTTTTTACTCTTTATTTTGAAAAGCCTATAGGATTTTTATATGTCTAAATGCATGATGAAATAGGATTATTACAGAAATAAAGAGGTTTTTTTCACAATAGAGGAGACCCTTAAAGGTTAAGTCTTCCCCTATTATGCAAGTATGAAAACCAGCAGAATGAAATAATATGGCATGCATGATATTAAGCATGCAACATCCAGTAAGGGGTTGCTAAAATTTCTTAATTACATTGATTTAATGCCTAGGATTTATGTGAGATTATGAGTTATTTAGATAATTTAGGAGTTATAGTTGGGGGAAAATTTATTTTTCCTAAGAGCCTAATCGGATCCATGCCACACATTAAATCATGATATATTGAAACTAAGAAAAGACATGCCATTTCTATTACGTAATTATAAACAAAATCATCAAATAATTTATAAACACACGTAAGAATAACAGTCGATGCGGTAACATTGTACGAAAAGAAGAATGGGCTCAAGCCTTTACAACTCGATATGAATGAATAATTATAATTACAAATAAATAAATTCTATGGGGGTCTTCTTTCTTCATATCTTTAGGTTTCCTCTTCTTTTCTTCTTTGTTTGGATTTGTTTGCTTCAAAAGACATCACGGGGGTCTCCTAGAACAAAGCCTTTTGGCCATCGCTCATCCTAATCCCCCATAACACTAATCCTAACTCCTAATGCAAGATAACATCAAAAATAGAAAAAACAAATCTAACTATACCTGCAAAATAAGTGATAGCTAAACACACCATACAACCCAAGCAGTTATATGTATAATTTGGACTTAGCACCCTACACATGGGTAACTAAGTCTACCTATCCTAATTTTAGATTTGGGGTTAAGTAACCTATAAAGAGAGCATTTATATTTACTTTTAAGCACCCTTAAACACAATCTCCTATAGAAATCTTGATTAGGCTAATCACGCACATCCATTCTGAAGCATAACATCTAGTCTATAAATACATCATAAAATTAAACATGCATCAATGCATCATGCATAACATAAGGAAGAAAGTGGTGACTTAATCTAAGGTGTGTGTATTAAGGTTTGTGTGGTATGCCTTAACTAGGCTTTGTTATAATTTTCTAAGTAAGAAAGGATTTAATTTGAAGGATGGTTTAAGTGGCTTAATTGATTTGTGAGTTTTACTTAATATTTTCTTTTGTTTCACTTCATTTACACTTAACAGCTAAGCGTTATGAAGAGAAGAAAAGAGAGGATCACTCACTTTTATCCCTACCTTAAGTCACATCTAAAGAAAATTAATTAAATGAATTCTCTTTAGTTAATGGCTTATTACATATTTTAATTAATCCTAAGTTTAAGTTTACTTTAAATAAACTTATTCAATAAGAGAGGCATCTTAAGATTAATTAGAGTTAATTACTATCACATAAAATATGTTTATTCATTTCTTTCCATCATATATAACATGCATATGATTAAGTCCTAAACATATCTATACATATAATATGTTTTGGCACATTTAAATACGATGCATAAATTAGTTTGATAGAAAAAGAGGATTCCCATTCATTAGCTAAATACACATTCAAATGTATGAAAGTTCTAAGCAAGTACTTCGCCATTATTTGACCAGGAGAATGAGGTAGGAACCTCCTTGGGTCTACTTAAAGCTGTGCACCCCCGGGTGTCCAAACTAGATATACCCGTTATTCTTAAATAAATATGAATGTATAAGAAACTATAAGAATAGAAAACCATGCAAAAGTAGAATTTAATTTAATTAATTTGTTTGTGTGAATGAATTAAAGCTCTATCTAAATTCTAATATCAAAGTGCATAAGAATAAAATCAAATGGGTACGTCGCCATTATATTGCACCACAGGAGTGAGGTAGGAACCTCCTTGAGATTACTTAAAGCCGTGCATCCCCAAAATGTCCAGACTAATATACCCACTAACATTCTTACTTTTGCAAATCAACATATGAATGAAAGAAAGGAACTTTACTTCATACACTAAGCTCATATTCACATGCACCTCCTATGTATGTATAGTTAATGTCACAACATGTATCATTATTCATTAATAAGCTTTCAAAATACATTTGAGATTCAATCGATAATAGCCACACATATTTTTTAAACTTAAGCCATGCAACTTGACATAAAGGAAATCATTTCACTTGATTAATTTTTGAAAAGGAATGGATGCATGAATCAAGTGGCATGCAACATTTTAATATGATTGGAAAGAAATAAAGAAACACAAGCATGTAATTTCATTTAATCTAACAAATTCCTAAGGATAATCACATTAAATAATCTTATTTAAGATAAACCAAAGTTTCTTAAAGTCATTTTTGATTTCATGGTTAACTTGATTTAAGAGAAATATGTGAGAAAGAGGGGTTTGCTAATCCTAATCCCATTCCTCATATGTGTAAATTAACTTGATTTAATAAAAAGCAATTAAATGATTTTTAAGGATTGATTAAGTTAAGTATGGATTAAATTAATTAATTAACCCTTATCTATGTTACCTTAAGATAATTGATTAAATAATTATGAGATAATAAAATATGCAAATTAAAAAGTAAATAAATAATGCTCCCATGAAATGAGAGGGGCCTAATGCAATTACCTCATAATCATTTAATAACTAAGCTTAAGGAACAATTTTAATTACTTTCATAATTTTCTCACACATGTGAGCTAATCATAATTTCATAAGTTTCTTTAGGTTCTTGAACACCTAAAGCTCTACCCAAGATGGATTAAGGAAAAACAGATTTAATTAGATTTTTCAAATCCATTAAACCAATAATCCATTAATCCATCTCTCCTAAAAAGAGACTAACCAAAGTTAATAATTATCATGAAATGAGATGGGCTTAAAGGAAAAGGTAGGGAAAGGGGTCCCCACTTATTTCCATAAGCCATCTGCTGGATTAGGCATAATTTAAAATGATTTAATTCCAATTTAGCTAATTAAGTTTCTAATTAGTTAATTAATTAATAATTAGCACTTTAGTTGAAAAGAGAGGGAAAATTAGAGAAAGGATTAAGAGGGAGGCTCCAATCTACTTCCCAAAGTCTCCTTACTATTCAACAATGATTAGGGAGTCCAAATAATTAATTAATCACTGTTCATATGCTTGATCACCCTTAATGAAGTTAAGAGGGTAATTAGGTCTTAATCAATCAATTTTACTAATTAAGCATCCAATAAATTCCAAGAAAAATAGGGGAGGTAGAGGTCATTCCCTAAACATTCTCAAAAGGTTGAAATCAATTGGATTATTATTTAAGGAGTAATTAAGCTAATTTAATTTCTAATTAAACCTTAATTAAGCTCTCTTTACTATTTAAAATCCATTATAGACATTTTTATTGAATTCTTCTCTAAAATATCTTTAAAACAAGCCCTTATTTATATTTTTGGATTTTTCTACAATTAATTATGAATTATAGAAGATTTAGCACACAAAAAATAGATTAATTAACTCTAATTAAAGCGCTAATCCCATCAGCGCCATGTGGCATGCTGACGCAATGCGCTTTCCATGTGGAATGACGGGATTGGTTATTTAAGTTATCACATCGTGCGATTGAGTCAACCGACAGCGGACATCCTTTTTTGTGGACCATCTGATCTAAGATTGGATGGCCATAATTAATCCTGTAGTTTAGAGGGAATCATTAGAGATCTAACTGTGTTCTAATCATGGTCATCCATTCCAATCATACGGAATGGATGACCAGTGATATCTCTCCTTCACGAGCGATGAAATACGGATGTCATCTATCTTTCTCCATTCGATCCAAGCTCACCAAAGCTTGGATTGATTCCAAAATGATCTCACACCATCAAGGAGAGGAACACATCGATGGCAAGATCGGTGGTGGAAATACATTCACAAAAGACCAAACCGAAAACTTAGGCTACGATTTTGAGGAATGACCTCGTTGGAGCACAAGGGGTAGGATCGATGAAAGTAGCTTTGTGAGTAGATGAAGCCTGTGAGGAGCTTGGGCCTTGATTTGGGGTAGATTTCCTTGAGACCAAGATCATGCTATTTGGCATTCTTCCTTGATCGAACTCCCACTTTGATGGCTTTGGAGCTTGGGAAATGATTCCTATTGCTTTGACTAGGTCCAAGGAAGGTGTATGCAAGTTTGATTAAAGTTTGGTGGAGGATTGATCAAATGATATTTAGAAGTAGCCTCCCTATTTCAACTTAATGTAAGAGAGGAAAAATGGGGAGCTTGAGCATGGGGAATGGCTGTGAGAGACTCTCCTTCACTCTTTCTGCTCAAATGAAGTTGAATTGATCAATTCCCGCTGGAATTAAGGGGGTATATTCCCTCAATTGCTAAAGTTTATGGATGGGATTCAATCCTATTTTTTCGTCGGCCAGCCATCATCAAACTGCCGGAATTATCTCCATCAGGTCCACGTGTGTCACCGAAGTGGGGAAGGCTTGGGAGGTGGCTCAAGGTCTAATATGAGGAGATTTTATTTCCTTTGTCCATATGGTGCTTGGTTTGCATAGGAGGTGAGTTAACTCACCTCCCCTTGGTCCATGGCAAGTCCTAGTGTGCTTAGGGTGGGCTAGGAAGGTTAGGAATGCTTCATTTGGAAATTGGATGGTCGCCAAGTGATGGGAGAGTGGACTTTGCAAAATGGGGAAGGAATCCAATGCAAAGAGATTGTCCAATGGCTAATCAATCCCTTGGGTGGGTCCACTTTACTTTTGGGCAAACTTTAGGCTGACCTAGGGTCAATTTGGGTTGGGCTTGGTTAGCCATCAAAGTCTCATTGGTTGATTTTACGGGTTTTAGCTTCATATGGTCAAATGGGTTCATATGAGTTCATGTTGGGTTGGGTTGACCAATTGGTCAAATTGGGTCAAAACAAGGCTTGGGTTAGGTTTAAATGATGATTTAGAGAGTTTTAGTTTAAGTGGTTTCAATCAATTTAGCTTAGGTTTGAAATCAAATGGGTTAAATGGGTCAAGTTGGCCAATTTGACCAAATTGGGTTGGGTTAGGTGTTGGTTCATGTTCAATTGGTCAATTGAAAATGATTGTAGGCTTTGGTTTGATTTAATTTGGATTTAATTTTGATTTTGGATAATTTGATCATTTATGTCGTTTGGGCTAGGAGGTCAAGTTGACCAATTGGTCAAATTGCTCAATTGGCTTTGGTCAAGTTCAATAATTAATTTGGAATGAATTTGAGCCAGTGGTTGCAATCAATTTGGGTTTGATTATGATTTTACCCATTTTTTCTTTTTAGGCCAATTTGGGTCAACTTAAGTCAAATGACCAATTGGACTTGATTTGGCTCCATTGAGGGTTGGTCATGTTCAATCATTGATCATGAGTTGGTTTGGATTAATGGTTTCAATCAATTTGGTATATGATGGGTTTTGGCTAGTTTAGGTTTCTTTTGGATTAAAGGTTGACTTGGACCAAGTTGGCTTGGTTTGACCCAATTCAAGTGATTGATCATTCTTGAGTGCTTGTTGATCATGATATGAGGTTTGGATGGCCTTGGTTCAATCCAATTTGGGTTTGATTAGAACTTAGTTCAAAAGGGTTCTTTAGGTCACTTTGGGTCATGTGGACCTAAATGAGTCAATTGGTTTGGTCTTTGCTTGATTCAAGTTTAGTTGAACTCATATATGAGCCTAGGATTGAAATATAAATCCAACTACAATCAATTTGGTGTCTAATGAATTTTGGCTCGTTTGAAGTTTTCAAGTCAAAAAGGCTAACTTGGGCTTGACTTTGGTTGGCATGAATTTGGTTTTATAATTTTATTTTATGTTTATATTTGGCTAAATGATTGAAGGAATGATTGATTCATGAGAAAATCCATTGGTTTTGGCTTGAGTTGGATATGATATGGCCAACTTGAAGAAAAAAAGGCTTGAATTGGGTTTTGGTTTAATTTTGGATTTAATTTTTATTTGAATTTATATTTCATTTATATCTAGGAATATAAATGAAGATATAAATGATTCATGGGAAATCACTTGAGTTTGGAGTGATTTGGAAGCAAATTTGACCAAGAGTGTAGGTCAAAAGGGCTTAAGTAGGGAATTGATTTAGTTTAATTTATTTTTGGTCATTGGAGGGTGGGCTTCATTTACATTTATGAATATAAAAGAAGGAGTAATTGGTTTATAAAAAAACCAATTGATTTTGGGTTTATTTTGCTTAAGATTTGAGTAAGCTTATGGAGGTAGGTCCATAGGGCTTAAGAGGGGATTTGGCTTGGTTTGATTTAGTTTGATTTGGTTTTTGTCATTTGGGTATGGATTTTATTTATATGAATATAATGAATAAATAATTGATTTATAAAGAAATCAATTAAGTTTGGAATAATTTAGATGGACATTTAGCTAAGCTTATGAGAGTGGGTCATAAGACTTAAGAAGGAATTTTGGTTTCAGATTTGAGCTGAGGATTGAATCATTTGGAATTGGGTTTGAGTTGGGATTTGATAAATGATTGAGAGATTGAATTGATATTTGATAATCAATCAATCATTGAATTTGGTTAAAGCTAAGTCCATAAGATGAAATCAAAGGGAAGAATGTTGATCTTTGATTTGATTATGGGTTTCAAGGATTTGGTTTAGAATTTGGATTTAGATTTTGTATTTGAGTTGGATTTGAGGTTTGGAAGCATGGATTGGGGCTTATTTTCCTAAGCTTAACTTATTCATAATCCCTTTAAGTGTCTTAGTGGACTAAGGAGCTCTTAATTTCTACATAGTCCTAGATCTATGAGGAAGTTGAGAACTCACTCCAAAAGTGAGGTCAACACTTATCCTAAATCCCATAGCACTAATCTTAATCCCTATTACAAAATTACATTTATGTAGGAAAAGTAAATCTAACTACACTAGAGGTTAGCTAAAACACATACATCCTAAGAAATTATATTTATAATTTGGACTTAGTTCCCTACACATAGGTAACCAAGCCCACCTATCCTAACTTGGATTATGCTTAGGGGCATAAGCAACCTACAAGAAAAATATTTATATTTATTTTTATGATGGCCCAATAAGCACAATCCCCTACAGAAGACATGATTAAGCTAATAAAAGCTTAACATCCAATCTATGAATCATTCACCCTAACATCTAGTCTAAAATATTACATCATAAAATAAAACATACACCATACATACACCATTTTAACTTAGTACTAGAAGTAATGGATTAGTTTTAATGTGTGTGCTAAGACTTTGTGTGGTTTCACTTCAAGTTGTTTAGTTTATTTGCAAATTTTACTTTATATTTTATTTTATTTCATTTGGCTTACACTTAACATCTAGGTGTTATAAAGAGAAGAAATAGGATTATGCCCTTTGATCCCTACCCACTTTCTAAAGTACATTTTTTATGATTTAGTTTTAGTGAATGGCTTATTAAACATTTTTATTAATCCTAAGTTTAGGTTCACTTTAAATAATCATATTTAACATGAAATGCATTTCAAGATTATTGCAATTGAGTTACTATCACATGACATATATCAAACCATTTCATTCCATCACATGTAACATGCATATAATTCAATCTTAAGTATGTCTAAACATACAACATGTTTTAGTGCACTTGAATGATGAATGCATAAATTTAGAGTTTATGTTCCATTTGATTGAATTATTTAATGTGTGTAAGTTAAAGCTCTATCCAATTTCTTATACAAAAAACAGGAATGGAATTAAATGAGTACATGCCATTATTAACCGAAATGAGATAATCAAATGACCTCCTTCTACTTAAAACGTGTTCTCGGGATGTCCGGACTATATACCTATTTGCATTCAAACACATGTAGATTTGCGGAACATGAACATAAGAGAAAGCTCCAAAATCACATGACAAATCAATTCAATGACTTAAATAATTATGGATGCATGCATTTTTTTTTAGAAAAAGGATTTTCATTCATTAATTAAGTACACACACACATGTTTAAAAGATATAAGCAAATATGTGTCATTGTTAACTAGAGAAGTGAGGTAATCAAATGACCTCCTTGGGGCTACTTAAAGCCTCGTGTTCTTGGGATGTTTAGACTATATACTTGCTTTCTTAAATACATATGGATGTATAAATAATTAGAAAAAAAGAGAATCATGCAAAATTGTTTTTTATTTGATTGAATTATTTATGTATATGAATTAATGATCTATACAAATTCTAATATCAAAATACATAAGAATGAAATCAAATGGGTGCATTTGTTAACGGAAAGTGAGGTAATCAAAGAACCTCTGCTACTTAAAAATTGTATTCCCTGGATGTTTAGAATATATAGTTGTCAAACTTATGTATATATATATATATATATATATATATATATATATATATATATATATATATATATATATATATATATATATATATATATATATATATATATATATATATATATATATATATATATATAAATTCAAGAAAGAGAGCTTCACTTCATACATTTAAGTTATAAACACATGCAAATCCTATGTGTATTCATAAATACTAATATTCTAAGTATTGTTATCAATTTATAAATATTGAAAAATAATTTTAGATTTAGTAGTGATAATAGCCACATATAATTAATTAAGCCAACATATCCAAGCTTACTTAAATAAATTATATTTGTTTTATTTTGATTTAAAAGTTGAATGCATGAAACCAAATGGCATACAACATTTAAAGTGATTGGAAAGGAATAACTAAATATAAACACATGGTTCATTTAACCAAAATAATTCCTAAGGACAATCACATCAAATAAAATTTCTTAAATAAAATCAAAGCTTCTCATTAAATTGATTTTGGATTTGAGTTAAACCTAAAGAAGAGAATTTATCATTTGTTGTTTTAATCCCATTCTCATGTTAATAATTTTATTTAGTTTAAGGAAAGGTAATTAAATAGATTTTATAGATTGGTTAAGTTTAATCATTAATCAAATTAATTAATTATCCTTACCTATGTTTCTTTAATCTAATTAATCATTTAATCATGAGCCACAAATGATATGAACATGTGAGAAAAGTAAAATTGTAACGCTTCTAAGGACCTAATGCAATTAAAATTAAAGATTAATTAAGTTAAAGAATCTAATTAAGTATTTTATGATTTTCCCACACTTATGAGTTAATCATAATTTTCTTAGAGGTCTTTATGTTATTAAACACATAAAGATGTACCCTTAATTTGATTTTAATTATTTGATGTGATTTGCATCTCGGTTTAATTTAATTAATCCACTTAATTGATTGATGAAGCATTTAATTAATTAAAATTTCAATTATTCCTCTTGAAATGAAATGGACTTAGGAAAAGAGATTAGAAAGGGGTCCCTAATCTCCATCATCCATTCATTATTAAGTAGTGATTAATAAGTTTTAATTCATTACTTTTATTATTTAAACCAATTTTTTTTTAATTATATGTTAATTAAAGGTAATTAAGGTTTAAATGATCATTTCCCCTAATTAATAGGCAATAAATTATAATACAATCAAGGGATGTAAGGATTACCCCATTGAATCAACATATAAAATTTAGAATTAACTGCTTAAGTAATTAGGGATTAATTAAGCTAATTAAGTTTATGAATAAACCTTAATTAAGCTTTAATTACTATTCTAAATTAATTAGAATTAATTTTAATTAATTCTCTTCTTACCATTAAAATGAGTATTATTTGTATTTTTTTTATTTTTCTATAATTTATTATGATTTTTAAAGTTTCACCAACTAAATTAGATTAATTAAGCCTAATCCCCACATGCACGTGCGTGCTTTCCATGTGGCATGGATTGGCTACTTAAACCCATCCCGCGGTGCTTATGTGGTGGCTGGTTTTGTCCCGCCATCCCAGATTGGCGGATTAAACCTCTAAAGGGAGCTAAATAGGATATATCTAATGAATAATCAGATCTGTTTTATGAAACGGATGATTATCGTCCAGCGATGAAAGATGGGCACCGTCCACCTTCTACCACCCAATTCGAGCTCACCGGAGCTTGGATTGAACCCACACCTTCACAAGGAAGATTCCAAGAGATCTACCAGTCTAATTCGCACGTCATTAACATTTTCTTTAAAAAGGACCAAAAAATAAGAATCTCAGTTTAATGGAATAGAACCTCGCCGGAGCTCAAGATCGGTGGCAATCGATCGAGGTAGCTTTGGCTTGATGAGGCAAAGCCTTATTGAGAAGATCACATAATGCATCCCCATCGACTATGGACCAAGCACCACCGGATCCTTGCTTGAGTTAGTCTAGAAGGCACTTTCGGTGGTCACAGGAAAAGATTCATTTCACCTCACCAGCTTGGTGAACGTGTGGGAAGAGTTGGAAGTAGGGTTGAGTTTTGAGGAGGTTGGATGGAATGGGGTCTCAGTTTGGCTTTGTTTCGCCATATCTGGCAATGGGAATGCTTAGGGGACAAGGGAGGAAGCTCTGGCGACTTGTCTTGAGAGTTAGGGCTCTGAGTAAGTTTAATTGCAAGGTTTAAAATAAAATGGGGGGAGGGTATACCCCTTATTTGGATCGGATGACAGGATTTGTTTGGCATTTTGGTCATCCGTCGTTGTAGGTGGCAGGGGAATCATCTGTGGCTTTTGGCTGAGGTGAGGAGGCCAAGGGGATAGTGGTTGTCCTTGTCAAAGGTTTCCAATTGGGAAGGAGAGAAGTTGGTGAATTCACCATAGAATTCTAGCTGTGGTGGTCTAGAGGCGCCAAGTGGATAGAGAGTTTGACCATTCAAATGGGGTATTTATCCCATGTGGTGTAACCCAATGGAGTTTAGGTCAATTTGGGTTGGGTTTGAATTGGGCTGACCCGAGGTGAGCTAAGGAGGGATCATGCCAAGTTTTATTAGGTTTAGAGTTGATTTGGTTGGATTTGGCTTAATTTGATTCAGGTAGGTCAAATTGTGCAAGCTTGGTCAAGTTGATCAATTGATTAAATTGGGTGAAACTAAGGCTTGGGTCAAGTTCAAATGAGTATTTAGAATATTTTGGTGTAATTATTTTGGTTTAATTTGACTTAGATTTAGATTTGACCCATTTGAGTTCATATGGGTCAAATAGGTCAAGTTGACAAATTTGGCCAAATTAGCCAAATTGGCTTGGGTTAGGCATTGGTTCATGTTCAATTGGTCAATTAAAAATGATTGAAGGCTTTGATTTCAATCAATTCGTGGGCTAAATGAGTCAATTGGGTTCAATTGGTAAAATTGGGTTCAATTGGTAAAATTGGGTTCAATTGAGGCTTTGGTCAAACTCAACAATCAACTTGGAATGAGCTATTAGTTGTAATCAATTTGGATTAGATTTCAATTTGACCAAATTTGGCCCTTTAGGTCAAATTGGGTCAACTTGGGTCAATAGGGCTAATTAGGTTTAGTTTAGCTCAATTATTGGGCAAGTCATGTTCAAGGATTTGTCTTAGGTTGATATGAATCATTGATTTCAATTAATTTGGCTTAGTTGATAGTTGGCTAGTTTGGTTCATCTAGGTTAAGAGGATTGACTTGGTCAAATGACCAAATCGATTTGGTTTGACAAAATTAATTGATCAACCTATGGTGATCAACAATCATTGTTGGAGATTTTGGTAGGTTGATTCAATCCAATTTGGGTTGGATTGAAGTTTGGCACAAATGGGTCCTTTACCCTTTTTGGGTCAAGTGAGCCTAAATAGGTCAATTGAGTTGATCTTGGATGGGATAGGATTAGTTGAGTTTGATATGTGATTTGGGATTGATTGGTGACTTTGATTATAGTTAATTTAAGTTTGGATAGGTTTTGTCTCATTTGGCTATCTTGGGTCACATTGGCTTTGGGTTTGATTTTGGCTTGGTTAATTTGATTATAGAATTTGATATGATTTGTAGATTGAAAGATTGATTAATTTATGAGAAGATCAATTGAATTAGGATTATATTGAATTTGACTAAGTCCATGGGTTTGAATGGGCTTGTTGTGTTTATTTTTAGAATATGGAACACCACTATCTCAAGGGATACTTATCAAAGTGATCGTATGACATTAAGAAATGATGTACTATCTCGAGATCATCACCTACAATGGACCTAATCACCTAATAAGGACTCTAAGGCATGATGGGTCTTCAAATGTATCAGAGATTTTTCCCCTACTTTACATGAAAAAGTAAAGCAAGATTTATATTAAGTTAGATTTGTTAAGTTTCCTATAGAGGCAAGCCTCCATAGTTAATTACATCCTAAGGAATGGGAATTCTTTAAGAATACTCTCGATTAAAGTAGACAATTAAGGTATCTAAAGATTTCAAGGTTAGATATCAAAGGATTGGCGAAGTTTGGAAAATCAATCAGGATAGATCAAATGGAGAGACTTATTTTGGAAGCCAAATGAGATGTGTAGGGAATGCTCATTATACTAGGAAGCCTAGTGAGCATTCCAATTTATCCTATAGTTGGGCTTTATATATTTGAATTTGAAGAGAATTATTTATTTAAGTTTAAATTTTATTAGAATGTTAGGGCTTATAATCCAACAACATAAGATTGTGAAAATAACTAAGATGTGAGGATTTATGCTTATAGCCCGTATGAAATAACTATCTCAGATCCTAAATTGAGGGAGCTTTAGCACAAGCTAGATGGATGATAAATCTAAGCGAAGAGTGGACATAATAGTTTACCTCCACAAGAGATACAAACCGTCTAACCACGGACTTATAACCACCTACGGTGGTCGCCTAACTCCTCTGATTTAAATCCATGTGTTCGATCATGTGAATTTACAAGATAGTTGGGTCATTGTTTATTTTGGAAATAGACTAAAGTCCTAAACCTACTCCTTAAGAGACTAGAGCATGAGTGGTATGAGCAATGACTTAGTCTAATGAAAAATATTTTAAATTTTATTCAATTTTTGACACTTCATTTGGACAAAGGCTTGGGATTTTGATGCTACACCTCTCCAAATCGGGACCCAGGTCCGATGAAAGAAAAGTTATTGGCTAAACCAGAAAGGGGTGTTTTCCAACACAAGGATTCCCTCACATGTCAAGCATTCCCCTATCGCAAGGATGGAAATCCTATATTTGCAAGAGCAAAATAATATGCATGCATGATAGACATACAATATTCACTAAGGTGTTGCTAAATCTTTTAATTATCTTATTTATATCCTAAGCTTTATGGTGAGGTTATGAGTTGTAGAAAATTTTAATTACAGTGATTAATTGGGTAGAAAATTTATTTTACCTTACCTAAGCCACACATTAAAGCATCAATTATTTAAGGAAAAAAAGCATATCGTTTCTAATGCACAAACTAAACATAACATCAAATATTTTATAACTATCACAAAAGAATAAGAGGCCGATGCGATTGGGTACCATCGTACAACCCGTAAAGAGAAAATGGGTAGTGAAGTTCTACCATTATATAACACAAAAAATAAAAGAATAATTACGGTTTATAAATGAATAAATGTTATGGGGGATCTTCATGTCTCATTCATTTCTTCTTTTCTCCACATCTTTCCTCCCTTGATTTGGTGGGCTCCAAGGCATTACATGGAACCCCAGGACTAAGCCTTCAATGCTCATCCTAAACCCCAATAGTATTAATCATAATTCCTAATGCAAAATTATATTAAAAATTAGAAAAGTAAATCTAACTACACAAAATAGAGGTTAGCTAAACACACATATAACCAAAGCAATTATATTTATAATTTAGACTTAGCACCTTGCACATGGGTAACCAAGCCCACCTGTCCTAACTTGGATTATGCTTAAGGGCTTAAGAAACCTATAAAGAGAGCATTTATATTTATTATTAAGTGGCCTCTTAAGCATAATCCCAGAAAATATAATTAATCAACCTAACATTAGTCTATAAAACATACACTCTAACATCTAGTCTAAAAATGACATCACAAAATAAAATATGCATCACACCATGCATCCTAACATAAATCTCAAAGTGGTGACTTAATTCTAATGTGTGAGTTAAGGCTTGTGTGTTAAATCTTGCTAGACATTAGTGTTATAATTTTCTAGGTATAAAAGGATTCAATTTAACATGAAAGGGGAATTTCACTTAAAGTGATTTAATTAATTTGTAGATTTTACTTTATGTTTTCTCTCAATTCATTTAATTTATGCTTAGCAACTAAGTGTTATAAAAGAGAAGAAAATAAGGTTATCCTCTTTAATCCCTACCTTAAGCCACTTTCTAAAGTATATTAATTTGATTTAGTTCTCTTTAGTGAATAGCTTATTACATATTTTAAATTCATCCCAAGTTTAGGTTTACTTTAAATGACCCTATCCAATGTGAAAGACTTCTTAAGACTAATCTAATTGAATTACTATCACATGATATATGTTAAATCATTCCTTTTCATCACATATAATATATACATGAATTTAATCCTAAGTATATCTATACATACAAAACATTTTAGCACACTTAAATGGTGAATGTATATGTGTATTTGAAGTATACCTTTTTTTATTTGATTGAATTTTTTAATAATGTTAATTTAAAGCTCTATCCAAATTCTTAAATAAAATTATATAGGGATGAAATTAAACAAGTACATGTCATTGTTAACGGAAAGTGAGGTAATCAAATGACTTCCTTGGGGCTAGCTAAAGCCTCAGATTCTTGGGATGTCCAAACTATATACCCATTTGCATTCAAACATATGTAGATTTATATACATGAATATAGGAAAGAAAGCCTCAAATCATATGAATAACTAATTCAATTACTTAGTCAATTGTGAATGCATGCATTTTTTTAGTAGTAAAGAGAGATTTTCATCCTTCAGCCACTCATACATACACATGTAACAAAAAATGAGCAAGTACATGCTTTTGTTAACCAGGGAAGTGAGGTAATCAAATGACCTCCTTGGGGCTAAAATCTCTATTCCCGGATGTCCAGACTATATACTTTGTTATCTCACTACATATGAATGTATATGTAAATAAGAGGAAGAAAATCATGCAAAAATTAAATTTCTATTTTATTAAAGCATTTATGTATATGAATTAAAGTTTTATCCAATTTCTACATAATGAATTCAAATAAGTGCATTTTGTTATTAACTATGGAAGTGAGGTAATCAAATGACTTACTTGGGGTTAACTAAAGCCTCGTATTCTCTGGATGTCTAGACTGTATACTTATTAGCATTCAAATATATATAAAACTACATATGAATTGAGAAAAAGAAAGCTTTACTTCATATATTTAAGCTATAAGCACATGCGAACCTATATGTATTCATAACTACTATCACTCTAATCATTGTAGTTGATTTATAAACTTTGAAAAGTAATTTGAATTTATTAGTGTTAATAGTCACACATATTATAAATTAATCCAACACATGCAAGCTTACATAAAGGAAGATAAACCAATTGATTTAATTAATTTTGAAAAAATGAATGCATGATTTTAAATGACATACAACATTTAACATGATTGGAAATGAATAAATAAATATAAACATATGATTTAATTTAATTTAATTAATTCCTAAGGATAATCATATCAAATAAGACTATTTAAAGTAAATCATAACTTTCTTAATGCCATTTTTTAATTTCATTTTTTGATTTGATTTAAGGATGTTAGAAAAGGTTTGCTGGTCCTAATCCATTCCCTTGTTTGTCAATTCATTTGGTTTAATGAAATGTGATTAAGTTGACTTTATGAGTTAATTAAGTTGTAATATGCATTAAATCCATTAATTAACCCTTTCTATGTTACCTTAACATAACTACCCAAATAATTATGATCCAACATGATATGCACATGCATTGAAAAAAAAATTTACAATGATCCTAAGAAAGGAAAGTGGCCTAATACAATTGGCTCATAATTAATGGTTAATTACACAAAAGAACTTAATTAAATACTCTTATAATTTTCCCCACATGTGGGCTAATTATAATTTCCTTAGGATTTCCTTAGGTTGTTGAACACCTAAGGGTATAAGACTTAATTAATTAAAGTCTAACATGTAATAATTTAATTTAATCAATTAAATTTAAGTAATTAATTAAGCCTTAATTAGTTTGATTAATGGAATGAACCTAGGGAAATGGGCTGGGAGGAAGCTTCAATCTTATCCCATAGGTTTATTCACGAAGTAACAATTAACCACTTAATTAATTTATTTATTATTGTTGTTCATAATTAATTAATTATACAACATAATAGAGTAATTAGAGCTTAATTAGTTAATTTCCATAATTAAGCAATAAGTCCCAAGAAAATTATGGGAGACAGAGGTCATCCCATTGAATTAACTCATAAAATTTGGGATTAATTACTTAAGTAATTAAAGAGTAATTAATTATTAATTTTATAATTAAGCCTAATTACTTTTTAAAATTAATTAAGAATATTTTTATAAATTCTCCTATGAAATACCTTTAAAATGAGTATTTATTTATATTTTCCTAATTTTTCTATAATTAGTTATGATTTTTAAAAAATTTAGCCATTAAAACACATTAATAAAGCCTAATTAACCTTTAATCTCAGCATCACATGGCGTGCCTCACTTTCCACATGGCACCAGGTTGGTTAAAATAATAATCTAGGTGCTTATGTGGTGTTGGCGAATCTTTCACATGGACCATCGATCTAAGATCATAATAATCCCATAATGTAAAGAGATTAAAATCAAATTAATCTAATTGATCTAATCACAACCATCTATTTTGATCACATAGAATGGATAGTGATGTGATCCGTCTCCTACCATGCGAGGAGAGACAAACACCTTCCATCTCGCCAATTGAGCTCACCCGAGCTGGATCGATCTCAAATCAATCCCACACCATCCACAAAGCAAGGCAAGAAGATCTAAGGTGGAGATCTCATGGTGTGCAACTTTTCTTCACAAAAGACCAACTATGTTTGCTAAGGATCGCTTTTTGAGGAATTACCACAGGAGCTTAAGATTGATGGAAATCTGAGGAAGCTTCTTCTAGTAGAGATAAAGCCCTAATCAACACAATCTTTGAGGTGAATAGCTCAAAGACCAATACCCAAAGCTTTGGAGGTGGTGGCGTAAATCCACCCTCTAGTTTGGGAAGATTGCGATGGATGATTCATTATTGTTATTAGC
Organism: Cymbidium sinense; assembly: GCA_021442155.1. Taxonomy (NCBI): domain Eukaryota; kingdom Viridiplantae; phylum Streptophyta; class Magnoliopsida; order Asparagales; family Orchidaceae; genus Cymbidium; species Cymbidium sinense. Next base: position 58,853 of record JAKCPB010000720.1, on the reverse strand, counting down.
TCCAAAGATGGTGTGTGCAAAATTAATTGCACTTTAGTTGAGAAAATTGGAATGAAAGGAAGGTTGCCTATTGGATGGATGGGGATGGTATTTTTTGGGAGCTGCCTTGGAACTCTAGGAAGAGGCTTTGGAGGCTCGTCTTGGGTTCTAGCAAATGCAAGCGTGTGTTTTGAGTTGGAATGAATGGGGGTATACCCCTCCTTCTCTTGATCGAGCACCATGGTTGATTTGGAATTTTATGATTGTCGTGCTACCTCAGGGAGTTATAGATGGCATGAGGCGATGGTGGGTTTTGAGTGGCCAAGGCTTGGGAGGTGGCTACGAGGAGGGTAGTGGGTGTCCTTGAGCTTTTCAAATGCACCAGGAAGTGAGGTACTTTCACCTTCCCATGAGTCATTGACCCCTTGAGTCAGGTTGGTAGTGTCCTAGGAGTCTAAGTGGACCAATGGGAGAGTTTCAAGTGCCAAGAAATGGAAATGACCACTTACATGGGTACTTTATCTTATGTGATGCCCCTAGCTCAGATGGTCATTTGACATGAGATTTGATTTGGGTGGATTTAAAATGAGCTAAAATGGGTTGGGTCAAATTTTAAGTCATTTGGAGTTGATTAAATTCACTCAATTTGACCCATTTGGGTAAATTTGGGTCCAATCGTTATTGGTCAAATAGGATCAAACCAAGGGTTGGGACAAGTTCATATGATCATTTAGGATGCATTGGTGTCATTATTTTGAGTGAATTTGATTTATATTTGGTTTTGGTTCATTTGAGCTCATTTGGGTCAAATGTCAAGTTGACCAATTTGAATTAACTTGGGTTCTTGGTTTGGGTTTGGTTGATCATTTGGAATATGTTGTAAGCTTTTAATTTAATTTGATTGGGTTTTATGTTGGTTAAATCCTTTAGGTCAAGGGTCGTTGTTCAATATCATTTAGTGGATTAATTGAGGCTTTGGTCAAGTTCAACAATCAATTTAGAATGAACCTGGGCCATTGGTTGTAATCAATTTGATTTAGATTTTAGTTTGACCCAATTTATCCTTGTAGGTCAATTTAGTTTAGATTTGGTTTTGATTCATTTGAGCTCATTTGGGTCAAATGGGGTCAAGTTGACCAATTTGACCAATTGATTAAATTGGGTCATGGCTTGGTTTGGGTTTGGTTAATCATTTGGAATATGTTGTAACCCTTTGGTTGAGTCTAATTTGGATTTGATTAGGTTTTACATTTGTTTGATCCTTTAGGTCAAGTTGGGCTCAATGGATCATTTGGGTCTAGTTGGTCAATTAAGTTCAATTGAGGCTTTGGTCAAGTTCAACAATCAATTTAGAACTTAAGCCATGGTTGTTTGATTTAGATTTTGGTTTGACCTAATTTATCCTTTTAGGTCAAATTGGGTCAACAGGTCAAGAGGAGCTAATTGGGTTTGGTTTGGCTCAATTGAAGGTCAAGTCATGTTCAAATATTAATTTTGGGTTTGTATAAGTCATTGGTTTCAATGGATTTGGTTTAGTTTGCAATTTGGCTAGTTTGAGTTCACATGGGTTAAGAGAGTGGTCATTTCAAGGTGTGACTTGGTTTGACCTAATTCATCATCAACCTAGAGTGATCAACAATCATGATATGAAATTTGGATTGGCTTAATTCACTTTGATTTAGATTGAATTGAATTTGGTTCAAATAGATCAAATTGGTCACTTTATGTCAAGTGAACTAATTGAGTTTAGTTGAATCGATTTTGGGTTGATTTGAGTTATTTTTTGAGCTTAGGATTAATATATAAATTCAACTATTAATTTGTTCAAATGAGTTTTGGCTCATTTCAAAATTTCAAGTCAAAATTTAGGTTTATATTTCATTATATTTAGAAAGGTGATTGATGATTGGATTTGATTTGATTTGGATGAGATTTTGGCTAAGTCTATGGAGTTAGCTTAAGGAAGATTTTGATTTAGTTTAATTTAGTTTTGATGATTTAAATATATATTTCATTTATATTTTGAAGATGATTGAAGATATGATTGATTCATGGGAAAATTTGAAAGGCAAACTAAGCTCTGAAGATGGGTCATAGGGCTTAGATTTGGATATTGATTTAATTTAATTTAATTTTGATCATTTGAATGTAGTTTTGATTTATATTTAGAAAGGTGATTGAACATATAAATTCATGTAATCAATTTATTTTGGATTTATTTGAATTTGGCTAAGTCCATAACATAAATCATAGGGCTTAGGTTGATTTTGAGTTTGGATTTAATCATGAGCTACAATCATTTGGCTTTGGATTTGGATTGGGTATTTGAATTTGAGATTTGGTTTGAGAAGGTGAACTTGGGTTGGATTTAGGCTAAAATGAAATTCTCCTTAATCCCAAAGGCATAGCCTAATCTATGATTAACCCTTCTAAGTCTCTAGGCTTAGGTTAAGTGTTTGCCTAATTATTAGAAGTGTCTTATGACTAAGGAAGTCTTAGTGTCTAGAAGACTCTAGGTCTAAGAAGAGGAGAAAGAGAACTCACGCAAAAGTGAGGTCAATAGGCTTAAGGTGGATTTGGTTTTGAGTTTGATTGGCTTTGATTACAGGTTTAGGTGTGGTTTGAAATGATGATTAAAGAGTTGAATTGATTATGAGAAAATAAATTGAGCTAGATTGAATTGAAAGGACTTGGCTAAGTCCATAGGTTTTAAATCATCGGTTTAGGATAGGTTTTATTTTGGTTTTGGATTTGGAAATTGGTTTGAGTATTGGAATCCAATTGAATAAAGATTCAATTAGATTTGGTTAGATGGTTTTTGAGGTTTAAATTTGGTTAAAGAGATAAGCATAGATTTGGTTAGGCTATAGGTTAGGTAAGTTCCCTAAATCGAGAGATGGCATAATCCCATAGCTAATCCTTCTAAGTCTCTAGCTTAGATCAAGTGTTCCTTAGTCACTGGGTCTCTTAGAACTAAGGAGCTCTTAGTGTCTAGAAGAGTCCTAGATCTATGATGGGAAGATTGGATCCTCACTCCAAAAGTGAGGTCAACAATGCCTAAAATTAAAAAAATTGGTGGTGTAACATCTTAGCAATCTTGCTAGATTTTTACATACATGTGAAACTCTTCTCCCTTATTCTGTATCTAAGATCAACTAAGGAAGAGTTTTGTTTTATGATGGAACTAAGTTCAATAATGGAACATGTTGCAAGGTGTGGAGACTTGGTGCTAAAAGCTCTCTGCAAGAGCATGGCACCTCGATGCTCGTAGTCCACCGGGCATGAGCCATATGACTATTTTTTTAGCTTAGTGCCTCGGCACTAGAATTTTAACACGATCATGTGAGTCAAAATATACATAGTTTGGAGAGAAGTTCATATGGAATTTAGCAAATTTTAATAAAATTTTGGGCGGTAACATTTTAGTAGTGTTAAGTTCTGTCATCATCTCCTTGTCCAGATCTAAGATCAACTAGGGAGGTTACTTTTCTTCTCACACTAGAACTAAGTTCAACAATGAAGGTTCTTTTATAAAAACTTAAGCGAGAGAAAAGCTAAGTAAAAGAATGCAAGAAAACATAATTACAATGAATCTTTCACCTTAGTAGGTAGGAATGACTTTCATAAGGCAAGAGTCGATCTTGCAAAAAACAGGTTCCAGCAAGAACCACTAGAAAAATTAGAGAGAATAGTAAAAGTGGAGAGGGAAGTGGAAGAAGGAGGGGAAGTAATTTTTCCCATTTTATAGAGTTATTTCCACTAATGGGGTTTATGTTCCATAATCGTTTCCCCACCCCTAGTGGTTAGAAGTCATAGGGAGGGAACAATAGTTCTTTCTTGCTTAATTAAATTGCATATCATGGTCACAGACTCGACACTATCATGGGCGGCAAGCCATCAACTCAACTAACCTATAGATATATTTATGGAAGGACTATTTTAGCCATAGCTATAGCCAAATAATTTATTATTTGCATTTTTTTTGACACCAATGACTATCTCGTCAAAGCCATTTGCATTGAGGTAGCATTATTTCTCGACCTCCACTAAATGGTTGTGCAATTATACTTGTATTTACATAATAAGCAATCTACATTCAAAGATAATTTCTGATATTAATATAATCAACTTTATTTAATAAATTTAATTTACAAAAATAATATACATACTATGACTCTTTCATCAAGAGAGTGAGAATAGCATGTGTCTAAAGGATTTTTCAAAGCCTTCAAAAGGTATAGATTTGTACCGTAAGTATCTACGACTCTACTCAATCGTCACCTGTGATAGGTAATAAGATTTATAAAATATCTCATATATTCCACTAAATTACTTGTGATATTGTATCCGTGTCTCTTCCAGTCCTTTACACTCAAAGATCTTAGAAATATTTGTATATCTATAGATTGAATACCTTCAAATTAACACATAACCCTATCTCTGGATGTGTCATTGTCAACATGTTTTCTAAATTGGAACACATGCTATCCATATCTCAAAGCCATCCAAATAGATTTAAGCTAAACCGTTAGCTCTAGATGCACTCCCATATCACCTATAATTAGATTAGACCACATCAATACAATAATGATCTAATGTACGGCTCTACTATATCCCATCAATTTCATTTCTATAAATAATTATATTTCCAATAGGCATCTCTCAAACACTTCTCACATTCTATTTGTAATGATAAATGTTATGTTATACAAGATTACAATTACATGCAAGTATTATGAATAAAAAAAATTGGATTTCTAGCCAAGCGGCTTGCCCAAAATGTCCCTTGGAAAAAGGACATGAAGTGTTGTCCTACCAGTATGCAATCTCTCCGACAATGCTTGAAGGAGATGTAGACAACCTGCTATAGTGCACAAGAACGGCATTGTTGAATCACAAATCTATCCAACTCTCAAGTAATTGTAAGTAGTGAAGATGTATATGAGAACTAAAAGTATCGGCGGTAAAAATCAATCATGTACAAAATGTAAACCCATACATGTCTAATTAGAACTTCATAATGGTAAATCATTATAAGAATCATATTGGAATGGCCATCATAACCATCTCAATGGTATAATTAAATTAGCCTATGAATGACCTATTCAAAAATTAGAAATATTGTTTTTTTCATATGGGTTTTGATACAAAACTTCTTCTTTTGGGTGACTCCCTAATAACTCATCACAGCATTCAGGCCAAGTTTCCCATCTCTGACTAAGACCAACTATGATAGGCATGACTAGTGTTAGCCCATCTATCTTAACACCAAAGATGATTTGTACATCTTCTAGGGTGATAGGCATCTCTCTTGTAGATAGGTGAAGCGCATTCATCTGCGAGGACTATCGATCTACTAATGATGTAATGAGATGATGGTCAAGTTTAATAAACTACAAGTGTCTAATATTTTACAGACATCTAGCTCCAAGGCTTGTATGAGTCATGGACAATTCAGTTACTTCACGGCCATCCTAAGATGACTAGTTTCTTCAAATGTAGTACTCTACAAAATAGATGCAAAAAATAACACTTTGTTTAGATAATAAAATATAACACCCTAGTTAACAAATGTAAAATACCTAATCTAGATGCTTTGCTGTGATATGTGTAATGCCACAACACTAGATGGTAAGTACTCAAGAATAGACAATGAGGTACATTCATCTATCATTCCACCCCGTCACCTACTCTTACTCTAATCACCTCAAGCTATGCACTCAACCATACCTCAAGGACTTATAGCATCATTTGAGTAATAAAAGTTCTCAATTCCTAAAATAATTTAGTTCACTTGAAAAATATTTAACATTACCCAATATTTTAAATGATCCATATTATTAATTCAAAGAAAATAGAAAGTGATGCATTAGACAAATAGTATATAAAGTTGAAGGAACTTTCGTGAGAAAGTGGGAACAATGTCCACTTATGTCACAACTCTCTCCTTAGGTAGTTTGACCTTTGACAAAGTTTGGTTTAGCTTCAAAATACTGTATATAATGCATAAAATTTATACTACTATTTAATGACATGTGCAAATATAATAAATAGTTTTAATAAATATGGATTAAAATAATTACCTCAACAACAACAACAACAGTACAATTAAGATAACAAAGTTGCTTACAAAGTTAAGTCATAGAAGCTTTCAAAATCATAATTTCTAATAACATTTTAGAAATATATACATTACAATTTTCTTAGAATGTTGCTTGCTTGTGTCTCCAACAATGGTATCTTTTAGTCATGACCATGAACAACTCTATATGAAAATTTATATTTGTTATGTTAGAAAAAATATTATTTAGACTAGCTAGAACACAGCTTAATACTATATGGCATACCTTCTATTACATGGGTTATGTTGTCATGTTGCACTATTATGTCCAACAATTTCATAGATTTCCCAGCACTGTTACTCTGTTCTACTTTCATTCATAATATTTCTATATCTACTGTGGTATTACTTGCTCCTCTAAAAGTTGGTGCAATAAGTGGTTTAATATCATGTGTAATATGGTATGGTAAAATTTGCTTCTCAGAATAACATAAAAGAAAGCTTTATATGTATGTTTGTAATTCTCTAGTGTAAAGAATCTTGAAGCAATATGAATAATCTAGATGTTTGACTGAATACAACAATTGCATGGGCACATGGACATGGCATATGTGGCCTACCATATGTACACAAGCAAAGATCAACATATATCAACTTTAAATGCTCTTGATGACATATCAAAACTTGATATTCATGTGGGTTAATGCGATATCATGCATCTCTCTCGCTTTTTGTATTCGATTTAACATAGGATGTGAAAGATGATTCATTGCTTGCAAACCTGATCTGCAATATTTTAATGTATATTGAACAAAACTATTAGATTATAATATATCGCTAAGATTAACCCTTGAACTGGTAATCCACGATCATGTTTAAAGACCCCATTAAAACACTTAGATGCATTTTTGCTAAAGATCCATACTTAAACTTGCTATTATGACATAATACCCACTTTGTAAAGTTGCATTTAATTAACCCATGCGTATTTGTTTTAACATTTTAATGTTGTTTATGCATCTATTAAATGTTGCAAAATCATCATTTTAGCCTAATACATTTTATCACATTCCACATCACATTTCCCATCCAGTGCTTTCTTAAAGTTTTCACATAGGTGGCGTAGACAATTTCTATGTGCTACACATGGGAAGATCTCGCAATAATCTTAAAAAAGACATGAATGTCTGTTGGAAATAATACATAAATTCTGATGAGTATGAATGGGTTTTACTAGATCTTGTAACATCCTAAGAAACCAAGTCCATGACTTATTTAACCAAACTCAACAATAGCAAATAATAAAGGGAAGAGCCTATTATTGGCATCTAATAGCAACTAATAGGGTCTCAATATTTACTCAACAAGAAAGTCCCATCCAAACTTAGGATAAGTCCAAAAACATCCACCTATAAATGCTATGCCCAGCACCAAAAATACTAACAAAGAAATTAGCATTTCTATAGAAGGAATCGGGTATCACATTATAAATAACCTCCATCAATCAGTACAATGATGAATACCACTCTTCATAGCTTCTAAACATAGTATGTATTGCCTTACATCTTGCATCCCAAGTTTTCATATAGGAGGCTTTAATATTGAATTTGGACTCTATGCTTCCAATGATTTTCTTAGGCTTTATGTCAAGTTTTGTGGATTAAAGATGTGATATGATTACAAACAAACTTTAATGTACATTTATGGTGACTAGCAGACATTATTTTGGTGGGGTGCAAATATATATATTGATTGATATTTAAAATACGTGCTTCACCCAACATTTTCATACTCAAAGCATTCAAACAACATAAATAGAATTAGGAATGTCATGTATAAGCACTCGGTGATAATCTCTTATTCTATTGATATTTCATATTACTCAGTATAGATCAAGTACTAAGCATACATTGTAAGTCTGATTTAATGATGAAGATCATACCTACGATAATGTCATCTAGATTAAACTCATTGATATTAATAAATGTGTAAGCCATTGTAAGCATCAAATGTGTCCCATTCCTCCATCATTTTAAGCTCAATGTACTCATTATTTGAAATCATTGATGTGTGAATCTCATTATTCACTATTGCATGTTGTTGTAGAAACTTATGATTAGGTATTTCAACATCATTGTTGAAGGATGAGAGATGCTCATTTGTATCTCTCTTAGAATTAGTTGAATTATCACTTGATTCACTATCCATTATCTCATAATCATATTCTCTATCTTCTAAATGCGTGCCTGTTGGTGATCCTTCATCTTCTACTTCAACACTTTGTCTAATATATGGTTCAAATAAATGGAGTGGGAGAATATCTGAAGTATTTGGTGCTTTAATGTAGTTGGGTTGAATATCTTGGAAGCAATAGGGTCTGGAGTAGATGTTCCAAGTGTACCCTAATTTAATATTAGATGGTGGAAGAGTATTTAAGTTACTATTTAAAAAATAAAAATTTGAGTGTATGTTAACTAAAATTTCACATCGATGACATAAACTTATTAGTTGAATTTGTCTAGAATTATTGTGAGTGTGTTGTTCTTCAACTTCAACATAAACAACTATAGCTAGTTTTTTTTTATTTTCTCCAACAAAAGGCACAACTCATTCATCTTTGATACTTGTTGTGATATAACCACTTGTTGTGTTCCAGAGAGAGGTAGAGTAAAACTTCACATCTTAGCTTTGTTGAAAATCTAGCACACACACAGATAGTTGAAAAGAGAATAAGAAACTCCAAAAAATTTACATGAAAAATCTAGAAGAGGGGAAAAACTACTAGGCCTAGTCTAGTTGAAATGTTTCCACTATTTATGTGTTGAGTTACAAAGTTTTAACTTTCCCTATTATGACAATACAAGACATTAATTGAGAAATCAAGAAGATAAGAGATCTAGATTCAGTTACAATGGCTATATAATAGAAGTTTGCAATGGTTGTCCAAGGTGATCTACTAGTAGGTGGTGTGATGATGTGCTTATGATGACGATTTCAAGCTTCTTGCTTCTCTATCTTCTCTCCTAGCTTTCAATAAGAGTTCTCATCTAGCTTTCTCCTCCTTCATGACAAGAATGGGATCCTACTTATAAGATTTTGAAAGGGTCATTTTAGTAATATCTAAAATCTAAAGTACTCCATCAAAGATCGATCGATTCCCTTGATCACTTATATTTTTTATGATTTAACCATTCAAATGACCTCCAATTTGAATGATCTTATGCTCATTAGATTTGTCTCATCGATACTCAATTTGACCATATATGCCTACTAAATTTGAAGGTCATTTGATTCAATTAATTTTCAAAATTTTCATGTATCTTGATTTGAGCTTGATTTGAGCTCATTTAGACTTGTATTGACCCATTCTTAGTATCAATGTCTCTGAGACATTCAATTTGATTACATATATATTGCCTTTGAGATTCGACTTAATAAATTTGATGTGATATATCTTTTGGCCACCTATTTTTGGCCAAATCTAGTCATACAAAAATTTAATAAATCCATATGAAATGACAACTTTAAAATGTATTATTATTATTATTAGAAAAGTAGAGTAAAGTTTACCTTAGCTTCTTTGGGAGTAAAAGTTTATGCCTTAGCTTCTTTGGGACACATTTAAAGAGTGAAACAATAAAACTCGGAATTTTCGTGAAAAACCTCAGAGAGGAAAAACCACTGTGATAAAAGCTTTCTATGTATATGTTTAGTACAAGATCTTCCGATCACAGATGAATTGATATAGAAATGGATGATGATGTTGACATAAGTTAAACGATGACGAATGATGATGTTGGCCTGATGATAGTGGCCGATGACGATGGTGAGGTGATGATGATGCGCAACATTGGACGGCGAGATCGATATGGGCGATGGCCGGCGTGGTTGACAATGTCGTGGTGGTATTGGAGGATCTTTGAGCTCCTCTCCTCCTTCTCTTCACTTGGCCTCCCTCATGAGGAATGAGGAGTATTTATAGGTGGAGGAGTGGCGTCTCAGATACATGCAAAATCAAACCACTCTCTCCACGGTTCATGATGATTCCCTTGATCATGATGTATTTTGTGCATTTGAATGCTCTGAAATTGAATTTACAAGATCTTTGGCTTGTTAGGCAGACGAGGCTTCGATGACTATAAACACTTCATGAGAGCTATTTGATTTTGCATATCCCAAAGTTTGAAGTGAGTCAAACGTCTCAATCAGCAAAGATCTTACAACCTTCATTTTCATTCATTCAAAACATCATGAAATCATCTCATCCGTCATTATTTTCGAGGCATACTCCTCCAATAAATAATCATTCTCATAAGGCAAGTGAAAAAAAAAAAGAGTTATTCCATCATCATCATTTCATACCGATCGCCGTCAAATCGATCCGATCATATCATACCACCGTCGTCATCGTCATCGAAAATTCTCGCGTCGCGTCAACTTTGTCGCGTCAAAAATTTCATTATCGTCTCTTAACTATAAAATCTTATGAAATCAATTGCTCTGGCTAATTTTCCACCTCTTTTTTCAAATAAAAAAATTATTGTGTTATTTCCAATGAAATTTTATTTACTCTATAATATACATTATTATTGTTCTTATTTTCCATTTATTGTGTTTCTTATATGTATTTCAATAATTTATATTTGTAACTTTTGAGGTAAAAAATTAGTCTTAGATCTTGAATATATTATTAAATTTAAAAACTTTAAGTATCATAATATTTGAATATGAATTATTTTACTATATTAGAATTTTATGTTGATTGATGGGTAAGTTATAATTATGATTGAATTTACAACTTTAGTAATATGTAATAACAATTCATATACTATTAAAATTGATATATTTATTTATTTATTTATTTGTTGGAAGTAGCAATGTCCAAAATGGGGGCAACAATTATTATATTATAATATATATGTTGAATAATTTTTATCATGCCTCCCCCTTAACTAATTGATTAATTCATTTATACATTATTATTATTATTTATTTATTTGAATTTTTTGGCTCATCTTTTTTATCAAATATGTGAGGGGGAGGTAAGTGTCCGCTTTTTATTATATATGTATTTTTAATATTTTTTTAAATTAAGAAGATGATGAGTTTTTTTTAAGAAGATGAAGAGCTATTTTTTACTTGTAGAATTAAAAAAAAATTAAATAGAATTCAATGAGGATTCCCTTTTTTATAAGAAATATGAAGGCTTTAAATTTTATTTTCTTCTCTCCTCTTTTTTTTCTTTTTTTTAAGAAGATGAAGAGTGTTTCCCCTTTTTTTCCTTTTTTTCCTTTTTTAAGAAGATGGATAGGTTTTCCTCTTCTTCTTCTTTTTATTTAAAGAATATGAAGAGTTTTTAAATTAATTTTAATTATTTTTTAAAGAATTTGAAAAGTCGACTTTTCAAGTACAAATACCCCTAAGGGGATGAGAGAAAATCACACCTCCATCTTTTTCTCCTACGAGCCTCCACTAACTTATATAACTATAGTCAACCCCATTAGCCAATTCTCCTTTGTCTCTAGTTAAGCGACAAGCATCCCAAATTTAGGCCCCGGTGTGAGTTCTACTTTTCTTTTCTAGTCTGTTTCCCCACAGTATAATAGTGCTTGACCCCACCCCCCACGCAGGCTTCAGTTCTCTTCAATATCGAGGTTTAAAACTAACATAGTTATGATACGTGTATCCAAAATTCAAGCTCATGTGTAAGTCAAAGCACTTTTAATTTTTCTTCAAACTCTAATTTTGTCCAATTACCTGTATAACGGTGCTCGACCTCCCTCATAGACTCTAGTTCTCCTTGATCTCAAGGTTTGGCGTGGTTAGATAGCATATCATGAACTGTGCTCTAGTGTGAATCCAGTTTTCTTGAATAGATTATGATGTATACATATCTTCTAAGGCTTTTGCCTTAATAGATTTTCTATGTACTTATATATTTTGAAGCTTTCACATTCTGATTTTTTTAATATACATATACTTTTTGAGGCTTTAAACTTTTTATATTTTTGATGTAATTATACCTTCTAAGGTTTTTGCCTTCTAAGATTTTTAATGTACATCTACCTTTTGAAGCTTTCACCTTATGAGATTTTTGATAAGTGTTTACCCTATCAACCCTTACTCTCTTGGAATCTTTTTAGTGGGGACTTTGTCCACTACTAGCTTTCCATTGAGGCTTCCTCAAGGACATACTTTTCAAGGGGAAAATTCATGAAATTTTTTGACTTATCCAAAGTTATTTGTCATAATGTTACTCAGTGAAATTAACTTGTGTGAAAGAGATCAGAAGTTTTAATTGTTATCCCAGGCTATTTGTCAGATGTTACTCAGTGATATTTAACTTGTGTGGAAGAGGTCAAAAGTTTTAACTTTCATCCAAGATTATTTTATCAGATTGTTACTCGATGACATTAATCTATGTATAATATGTCAAAAGTTTTTATTCTTTTGAATTTTTTTGTCAAAGTGTTACTCGATAATGTTAACATGTATAGAAGATATTAACTCAAGACATCAATTTCAGGTTGTAGCCAAAGTTGCTCCTTGATTTTTGCCTTATTTTTTCATGAGTATGATGAAAAGGTTGAGCATTATAATCATTATTTGCCAAGATATCATCTTTTCAATGTTGAAATTACTCTCAATCTTGACATGCTAATTGGTAATCAAGTAGATGTCCATAATATTTATGTTGGTGATCTTTTGAGATTAAGGGTTGCCCCTCAACTTCCAAAATAAACTAAAAAATTAGAATCTGATGTTTTTCTTTATTCATCATATAAGTTACTCCCAAGTAAGATTTTTTCCATCATATAGATAGTGATGCTCTTGACTTGAAGTCAAATTGTCAACCATTATGAAGATGTAAATGGAATATTTCCACAGATGATGCCAAATTATTGTGTATCAAAGAATTCATAGTAGTAGAGTAAAATCTTCATACCTTAGATTTGTATAAAAATTCAACACACACACAAATAGTTGAAAAGTGATCAAGAAACTCTAAAATTTTTACGTGAAAAAATTTTAGAAAGAGGAGAAAAAATTACTAGGCCTAGCTAAGTTGAAACGTTTCCACTATTTGTGTTATGAGTTACAAATTTCAAACTTCCTTGATTACGGGAATTCAAGACTATAATTGAGAAATCAAGAAGATGAGAGTTCTAGAATCAAGTTACAATTATTATATAATGAAAGTTGGTCAAGTGATCGACTAGTAGGTGCTTGTGATGATGATGAACTTGCCTATAGTTCTCTCACGGCTTTCAATAAGTGTTCTATTCTAACCTCCAATAAAAGTTTTCTTCTAGATTTCTCCTCCTTCATGACAAGAATGAGATTATATTTATAGGATTTTGAGAGGGGAATTTTGATAATTATAGATAAAATGTCAAAACACTTCATCAAATGGTTCGTATCGATTTCCTTGATCACATATAGATTTTTTTATAATTTGACTATTCAAACAACCTCTGATTTGAATGATCTTGAACTTGTTAAATTCATCTCATCAAGCCGCTCGATTCAGTTATATACTCGCTAAATTTGAAGGTCATTTGACCATCCAATTAATTTTTCAAAGTTTTTATGTATCTTCTTTGAGCTTGATTTGAGCTTATTTAGACTTATATTGATTCATTCTTAGTATCGATAGGCTCATCTCACTGGGTCATTCAATTTGATTGCATATATGTATTACCTTTGAGATTAGGCTTGATTTGATAAATATTGATGTATATATCACCACTGCTTGCAAGAATATTGATCGTATAATATGTGGTGTTACATTGTAGTGATCATATTATTCTTAACTTAAGTTTTGATAGAGTCACTGATTCTACTATTCAAAGTGAAAAATTCCGCCCACCAACATAGGTTGGTGTGAAATTATTTGCAATTCTTAACTCTCCATCGAAGTAGAGAATTAGATGAGAAGAATTGATTGACATTTATACCTAAATATTAGTCAAAGAAGAGATTCATATGAGAAGAATTTGTTGACTTCTACTATTCATATTATTATAGCTTAGTTGTTATTATTATCACCAATACATAAGTGAGAACTTAAGTTGTCATTGAGACTATTATTATAAATTGACCAACTTTATGTTGCAATTATTCAAGTTATTATCATTATTAGTATCATTACTATGATTAGATTATTATTATTACTATTATTATTATCATTATTAATTTTACCAATATTATTATTATTATTATTATTATTATATTATTATTACGTGATTATTTGCATAATTGTTAATGTTATAATTATAAATTTTATTACTATTTTGTTTAGTATTAGTACAATCATAACTATTATTATTGTTATAATTAATATCATTATTACTCATTATTATTATTATAACTTCTATTATTCTTATTATTATTATTATTATTATTATTATTATTATTATTATTATTATTATCACTAATACTTATTATTATTATTATTTCTTCTAAATACTATTACTATTAAATTTATTAGTAATATATACATAATATTATTATCAACCATATTATCACTATTTATATCATTATTATTATTATCACTAGACTATTATTATGATTAATATTAATATTATTATAAATTTTATAACTAGTATAAATATAAATTTGATTACTTTATTATTATTATATGTCCATTATTATATTATTATACTATTATTATATTATTATTTATATTATAAATTTTATTAGTGGAATCATTACTATTATTATTACTACAATTAATACCATTATTACATTTGTTCTTATTACAACATATATTATTATTATTATTATAGGTATGTGGTGTTTTAATTTGGAGGGTATACCATGCGATCTCTGGGTACTTATTGAAGTGATCGGTGAGATATTTGGGTATGATGTACTACCTCGAAGATAGAGACATCACCTGGACTCAAACACCAAATAAGGACTTTCAAGGAAGATGGGTCTACATATATTCCAATGATCTTTCCCCTACTTTACATAGTTAAGTAAAGTATGGTTTATTTTATGTCGAGTTCTTTAGTTCTCTATGAAAGCAAACTTTCATAGTTAATTACATCTTAAAAAATGAAAATTTTCTAAGAACACTCTCGATTAAAATAGTCAATCAATATCTCCAAAGATTTTAAAGTTAGACTATCGAAGGATTAGTTGTCATTGAAAAATAAGAGAAGAGTTCAAATAGGAAGACTTATTTAGGGATTCCACAAGATGATAAGGAGCATCCAAGATAATAGGAAGCCTAGTGAATGCTCTAATCTATCATATGATGAAGCTTTATAATTTCGAATGAGAGAGATATTTATATTTGAGTTGAAATTTTGTTAAAAAGTTAAGACTTATATTCTAACAATACAAGATTGTGAAAATGCCTAAGAGATGAGGACTTATACACATAGCAAGAGAGAAACAAGTCATCTTAGAATCTAGATCTAAAGTGCTCTAGCATAAGCTAAAAGCTTGACCTAATTCTAATGGGGATGGGATATATTGATTCACTTCCACTAGAGAGAGTGGATCGATCCTAACTCTTCTTGACATACAACTACCTAAAGTGACTAACATCTCTTATAATTTAAAATTATGTGGACTAGTCATATGTAAATGCAAGATAGGCCATTGTAAATTAGAAAAGAGTCTAAAATCCTAAACTCACTTTATAAGAGACTATAACATGATTGGTATGAAAATATGACTTAGACTAATGCAAAATTTATAATTTTTTAAATTATTTTGACAAATCAATTTGGACTAAGGCTTGGGATAATTATGTATAAATGCATGATAAAATTAAATTGTGTGCTAAATCACCGAGAAGAGGAGCTCTCCACTACAAGAGACTGTCCTCACAGGTCAAGCATATCCCCTATTGTGAAAAAGTGGAGATGCTTTATTTCCAAGAGTTAAATAATATGATATGCATGGTGTGATAACATACCACATTCAACAAAAGGGTTGTTAAATCTTTTATTTATCTTAATTATGAACATAGGCTTTAAGATGAAGTTATGAGTTAATTTACTTTTAGTTATGAGTTATTATTGGGGTAGAAAAATAAATTTTATCCTTGAGAGCTCACCACATCCAAGCCACACATCAAACATACACACTTTAAAAAACCTATAAAAAATATGTCATTTCTATTACACAATCTAAACATAACAATCAAACATTTAAATTTCATAAAATAATAAAAATGACGGTGTGGTCGGGTACCTCCATACACCCTAGAAATGAAAAAAGAGTTGGGTATTTGAGCTCTACACTTATATAGCCCATATTACAATTAAATTTTACTTGTTCTTCTTTCTTCCTTCTTTTGACTAGCATGCTTCACAAGGCCTCCCGTGTCTTTGCCTTCTAGTTACTGTTCATCCTAAACACCATAACAATAATCCTAATCTTATTAAAAAATTATATTTTTATAAGGAGAATAACTCTAATCACACCTACAAGATAAATGTTAGCTAAACAAACATACAAACCAACAAATTATATTTCACATATTTAGACTTAGCACCCTATACTTGAGTAACCAAGTCCACCTATCTTAATTGGGTTATGCTTAGAGACTTAAGCAAAACCTATAAGCAAAATGCATTTTATATTTTATTATTACAGCAGTCCCTTAAGCACAATCTTTTATAGAAAATATCATTAGTTTAATAACAATCTAGCATACAATCTATGTACAAACAATCCTAACATCAAGTCTAAAAAAATATTACACCACAAAACAAAATGCATCACCATAACAAACAATGACCTAACTTAATACCAGATCTGACTTAGTATTACGAGTGTATGTTGAGGCTAAAGTGTGACATGTCCTTATTGGGTTTTAGAGTTAGAGTTTTCTAATGAGTGAGCATTCAAGTTATCCATTAGGGGTGATTGCATTTAAATTCATTTATCTTCGTTGATTGGATTTTAAATTATGCATGTTTTGTTCACTTTTTATTTAGGATTTAATATTATAAAGAGAAGAAAGAGAGTTAACTCTCTTTATTCCCTAACCTAGGTTAATTTCTAAAGAATAGATTTTTGTGATTTTTGAACCTTCATAATGGAACATTCACAAATTTTAATTAATCCTATATTTAGATTTAGCTTAATGAATTTTATTTAGACATGGAAGCACCTTAAGGTTAAATGAAGCTAAATCACCATCAAATGCATAAGGTTTTATTACTTCAATTTAATTATCAATAACATTCTCATTTCAACTTTTTTTATTTTAATTTAATATGTATACATGCATAACTTATATGTATTTTGTTTTGTACACTCGATATATGAGCATGCATGAATTTGTAGAAAAACAATTTCACTTCATATTTGAACACCTATATACATATATAGAAGACTATGCAAGTTCGTGTCTTTGCTAAACCAAAGAAATGAGATTATCTGAGACCTCTTTGAGGATATTTAAATCCTTGTATTCCTGAGATATCCAAACTATATACTTGCTAATTCAAATACATATACACACATGTATAAATATCAAGATGAAATCATGAAAAGTTGCAAGTTATTACCTTTTTAATTGTGAAAAGATAAGTTATTTTCATGTTTATGTTTACTCATTTATGGTAAATGTTATAAGTATCAAGTTAGGATTCATATCACTTAAGTAATAATTAGCACATAATTTTAAAATAATTTAGAATTTATTAGTGATAATAGACACATCATATATTTATACTTATCCAACTCATGCAATTAAATACAACATATTCTTTTGAATTTAAAACATAAATTTATGAAACATATGACATGAATATTTATAGTAATTAAAATAAAGTGATTAAACATTATCAAGTGACATACTTAGCTTCATTAAGACCTAAGTAGAAATCATACTAAATAAATGTTCCTTAAACTTAATCAAAGCTTCATTAGGATTTGATTTTGTATTTTGGCTTATTTAATCCTAGTGACAAGAAGCAAGAATTAAGTTATAATCCATACCCATGTTGGTTTGTTAATAAGCTTGAAATAAAATTAAGTAAAATTTATGACTTAGTTTGATTTAATTCATTAGCAAGTCAATTAGTCACCCTCCCAAAAGTCCCTTAATTCAATTAATCATTAAGTAAGAGCCTATAAAACATGATGATGTAATTGAAAATGAAATTAGAAATGTCTAAAGATTTTAATGTAATTAGGTCCATGCTTAAATAATTAATTGAATTAAGCTTTCATAATTTCCCAAACCTATGGAAAATCATAATTTCATTAAAACCCTAATGTTAACTAAGCACATAAAGTATTAATTAAATTAATCTTGTTGGTTGTATTAATTATTATGATGATGTAACAATTATTATATTTTTTTATTATTTTTAATTTTTTTTCATTCTACCTAACTATTTAATCATTTAGTTATATAATTAAAGTGGTTTATGAATGATCTTGAAAATAATTCCATGTCTAATTATTCTTCTTGGTTATTGTTATTATGATTAATTAACCTTCCATAATTAATTTTATTATTTTCTAGATTTTAACTCACTTAATATAGATAATTAGAGTTTGAATACACTTGGCAAATTCAAGAAAATTATGGGAGGACTTCCCATTTGGCCCATCTTAAATTAATTATAATTAGGGCTTAATTAATATAGTTAGTGAAAATTTTAAACTAATTAGGGACTATTCACTAGGTAAAACCTAAATATTTTATTTCTCTTAGATTTTCATATATGTAACCCTTTCTAAAATGAGTTTATTTATATTTTTAGATTTTTCTATAATTAATTATAAATTTTTAAAGTTTTATTAATTATATTTTTAAGCCTTAATTAACTCATTTACACAATTGGCGTCATGCGGACGCTGAGGCAACAGTGTTTTCCATGTGGCGTCGTGGGATTGACTACTTAAATCATCTAACGCGTACTCATAGTAGATGCGATTTTGTCTCAATCATTATCTGATCGAATGGCAGGATTAATCCCATGATTCTAAATAGATTAAATAAAAAAATCGATGCGATTAATCATGGCAATCCATTCTAATCATATGGAATGGGCGTGATGTCCCATTGTCTACGAGCACAAAAATGGATACCATCCACCACCCCTTTCAATCGACCTCCGACTCGTTCAATGGTGGAATCGACTCCAAAATGATCGAGAGGAAATCTAAGGGGATTATATGGTGGAAACCAACAATCTTATGATTTTTTTATGATTTGCCGATTTTATCTCACTAGAGCTCAAGGCTGGTAGTTTAGTGGCGAGGGTAGTCTTGAAGAGCCCGAGAAGACCATGAGTTATCTCACCAATCACTCACGTGGACCAAAGCATGCCATCATGAAGCTCGCTAGAGTTGGTCTTAGTGACCCTTACCATGTGAGAATCGATTCACCTCACCAGTGTGGTGAAGGTGTGAAAAAGCTAATTTAGCTTTGGTAGTGATTTAGTGATGTTAGAAGGATGGAGCTCTCGGGTGTGGGTGGAGCTTGGTCTCGCCGGCAATCAGGTGCACAGGGAGCTTGGGAGAAGGTGGAGACTCACTTTAGCAAATGTGGTATGCTAAAATGAAGTTCCAAATGTATTTTGAACTTTTTGATTTTTAAATTCAGAGACTTCACTTAGCAAATTTAAGTGTGCTAAATGAAGTTCCAAATGTGTTTTCAATTTTAAAAACATAATTGTTAAGTTTTTATTTTTGAAAAGAAGATTTCCATCAAACAAATTTAGGAATGTAGGAATGGAAGTCAATCCTATTTTTGAAATGTAAAAATTTTGTTTTGTGTGTGATTATTACTTTTTGAAGGAGGGAATTCCAACTTAATCATATATGGCATATATTTAACTGGGATCTCCAAATGATGTTATTTTTATTTGGGATTGAAACCTCCATTCAATAAATGCAGGCATATTGAATGGAAAGGTTTCATATGTGCTTTTTGAAAGTTTTATTTTTTATTTTGATTTTAATTTTTGGAAAGGTGATTGTTCATTTTATTTTTTTTAAAATGAAATCTTCATCAAGATGAATTGAGGGAAGATGTTCATTTATGCTTTTGGAAAAGATTGTTAGTTTTATTTTTTTGAAGATTCCTACATGTAACAATTATGAGAATTGTTAGATGAGGGTGATTTAAGAAAATTTTTGTGGAAATTATTTTATTATGTGCATTTTCGAAAGAGTGCTTTTTGAAAAGAGAGATTTTTATGAAAAATTTAATTTATCAATATTATTTTAGAATCGACCTTTCCTTATCATAAAAATGATAAGGAGGAAGTCTTTGAACATTTTCTTTCATTAAATTTTGATTTTTTATTTTTTATCCATTGGAGAACCCAACGGGGGTTTTAAGACCAACACGGGGTGAGGTCCTATAACCTAAAGATGTTAGATAAACTTAAGGATGAAACAAGCTAAGAGCCAATGGAAAGAAAGATAGTATAGGATTCATATAAAAGTATAAACCCACTATCGATGGACCAAAGATGGAGAGAGGAACCTTCCGTGAGTGTAAAAAAAAATGCTATATTTTATTTTTTACATTCTATCCATCTATCCTCCTTTTTTTTATAAAGGAGGGATAAAAAATAGAACTATATAAAAAATATGCCTTGTTGGAATGCCACGTAGATCCACAGATATTCTTATTAAGGTGATCAGATATAACATTGAGAAGAAGTGTACTATCTCGAGATAGAAGTCACCCACCCTACAATGGAACTAATCACCCAAAGACTCTAAAGATAATGGGTTGCATAGAGATTCTTCCCCTACTTTACATGGAAAAGTAAAGCAGTTTATTTTAAATCGGTTTGTTAAGTTCCCATAGGCAAGCCCCATAGTTAATTACATCCCAAGTTAGGATTCCTTAGAATACTCTGATTAAGATAAATGATTGTTGTCTCAAAGATTTTAATATGGTAGGGGCTTTTGATTGATGTTTGTTTATTTTTGAAGATCAAATGGGATTGATCAAAGAGAGAGTTATTATTGAAGCCAAATGAAGATAAGTAGGAGATACTCATGATGCTAGGAAACCTAACGAACATCTCAAACTATCCTATGTTTGGGCTTTATATTTTTGAAGTTGATTTAATTTATTTGAGTTGAATTTTTAATTATAAATTTAGTGCTTATGATTTCATAACAAAATATTATGGAAATGCCTAAGAGGTGAGGATTTATACTTATGGCTGACGAAGGGGAGAAGCAATCTCAGAACCTAAATCTAGGGAGCTTTTGGCGGGTCAAAAGCGAGAACCTAAATCTAAGGTAAAAAAAGGGTATTTGGTGCCTCCACAAGAAGAACCAAACCTAACCGCTGGACTTACAACCAGGGGTGGGGCCAACTAACTTCTCCTACAATTTTAAATTCATGTAGAGAAGTCATATGCTTTATGAAAGATAGCTAGGCTGTTATTTACTTAGAAAGAAACTAAGTCCTTAAACTCACTCCCTAAGAGACTAGATCATGACAAGGCATGAGTAATGACTTAAATCAAATGCAAATCATATTACATTTTGTTTCTATTTTTGGATAATCATTTTGACTCAAGCTTATAGGATTCATATGCCTAATGCAAGAGAAATAAGATTATTGGCCAAAATCATCGAGAAGGGAGGAGCTATGTTTCCACCATAGCTCTCAAAGGTCAAGCTAAATTTCTATGGCAAAGGTGGAAGCCCTCCAATCAAGAATGAAACAAGATGCTTTTATGCATGATGTTATAAAATAAATACTCATCCAGCTAAGGGGTTGCTAATTCTTTTATCTTGATTTTTAGCCTAAGCTTTAGGTGAGGTTATGAGTTCTTTATTTTAATTTTGAAATATTAAATTTGGTAGAAGATTTAAGTTTCCCTAAGAGCCTAATCTTCATCCAGGTCATACATAAAGTAAGGAAGAAACTAGGAAAATATGTCATCTTAATGTACAAGCTAAATAAATTATCAATCAATTTATAAAGCTAATGCAAAAGAATAAGAGGCCATTTGTGGTCATGCACCACCGCACAAACCCGAAAACAAATTGGGTAGCTGAGCTCTACCCTTATATAACCTGAATTACAAATGAATTAAATATAATTAAGCAATGAATTCATTATTATGGGGGTCTTCAAGCTTCATTTCTTCATTTTTCTTTTCTTCTCTCTTCTTCTTGTCTTCTTTCTTCTTTGGTAACTTTTTTCGATGGTTGGAAAGGTGGATACTCCAAAGGCTTCACATGATACATAAGATAAGATCTTATGACCAATGCTGATCCTAATCCCCAAACGATCATTCTAAAATCCTAATTATAAAAATTACATGAAAAGGGAAAATAAAAATTTAACTAATACCTATAAAATAGAGATTAACTAAAACAAATAATACAAATCCCAAGCAAGTATATTGGACTAAACACTCCACACACGGCTGACTAAGTCCACCTGGCCTATTGGATTATGCTTAGGGGTATAAGCACCTGCACAGTAAAAGTATTTATATTTTTATTTATTACGTGCCCCTTAAGTATTATCCCCTACAGAAGATAATGGTTAGACAGATCATCCTACAATTCAGTTTACGCACATAAACCCTAACATCCAGTCTAAAATATTACATCACAAAATAAAAGTAAACATTAAACCATACACCGTTCTAACCTAAAGCTAGAAGTGGTGAGTTAGCCTAATGTGTGTGCTTTTAAGGTTTGTGAGGTATGCTCAACTATGGCTTTAAGTTAGAATTTTCTAAGTGTGAAGAATATTCAAATTAGAGGAAAGTTTCATTTAAATTGTTTAGATGTTTTGGGCCAATTTTATTTTGTGTTTTAATTAGGTTCACTTGAATCCTACAATTAATTACTAAGTTGTAAAGAGAGGGAAAAAGAAGAGAACTTCTCTTTCCTTCCCTAACCAAAGTAATCTAAAGTGGATTCATGTTTTAGTTTTATTTAATGAATGTTTTATTATGTGTTTTAATTAATCATAAGTTTAGATGAACTCTAAACAAACCTATTCAAAAGAAAGGTGTTTTAAGATTAAGTAAAGTGAACTAAATTCACAAAACACACATCACTTGATTATTTTCCCAGCATGTATAACATGCATATGAATAACTCCTAAGCATATCTATACACACCAAATGGGAATTGTTTAGCATACTTTATGATGAATGCCAAGTGAGTTACTTAAGAAAATTTGAATTCTTATGATGCATGATTTTCATTAAATAGAAAAGGAGTTTCTTATCCAACTTTCACATGCACATATGAATGTATGAAAGGCATAAGTGAGTACAGTGCAATTATTAGCGCCAGGGGTGTAAGGTACAAGACCTACTTAGGGCTACTTAAAGTTTCGCAACCCCGAAGTTGTCCAGACTAATATACCACTTTC
Organism: Cymbidium sinense; assembly: GCA_021442155.1. Taxonomy (NCBI): domain Eukaryota; kingdom Viridiplantae; phylum Streptophyta; class Magnoliopsida; order Asparagales; family Orchidaceae; genus Cymbidium; species Cymbidium sinense. Next base: position 35,457 of record JAKCPB010000720.1, on the reverse strand, counting down.
CTTAAATACAAGCATATGAATAAAAGAAATGAATGGAAAAGAAAGGATGCAAAAGTTTGTATTTGTATTTTGGATTTACTTATGTAATTTATATGTGTGAATATGAAGATCCTTCTTAGGTTATAACATGGAAAGGGATAAGAGTAGATTTAAGCAAGTGTTATGTTCTTTTAAAAGAACTATACACTTTCCAAATCTTATTCAAATTCATGTTAAGAGGAAAGAATGGAAACAAACATAAAACACATTTTTATACTCACATGCAAACTTATAAATAAATTATAAGTAGCACATTTTCAATTTTGGTAATTGATTCATATATTTTAAAAATAATTTAGAATTTAATAGTGATAATAGCCATTCATATTTTTACTTTAGCCAAAACATGCAACTTGAAATAAAAAAACATTTCATTTTAATCTTGATTTTAGAAAGGCATGAATTCATGAAATCCATATGACATAAAATTGAGCATGCTAGAAAGAAATCAAGTGATGAAAATAAGTAAACACATTCATCCTAATTAATTCCACAAACAATCTTATGAAATAAAAATCTTAAAGCAAATAAAATTATTTTAAGGAAGGTTTGATTTTGTTTTGAGTTTGGTTCAATTTAAAATATGTGAGGTGAGTTTGTTGTTCCTAGCCCATTCCCACATGTGTTGGTTATTTTAGTTTAATTTTTTTAAGTGATTAGATGATTTTTTTTTTTGTTGCTTAGTTTAATCAAATAATTGCTTAGTTTAGACCCTTTTCTTCTGAGGTACATAAGGAATTTAAATTTGCAATGCACCTAAGAAGAAAAGGGTCTAATGCAATTTGGCTCATGATTAATCATTCATTAAACTAAGGGATTTTAACTTAAGTAACTTCAAAACCTCCCCTCACACATGTGAGTTGAGTTTTGATTTCCTTAATGTACTTAGGCTCTTGAACACCTAAATATCTACCCAAGATAGATTAATTGAGTTTTGAAAAGTTTTAGAATTTTATGAAATTAATTAAGGGGGTGATTAATGAATTAACCCTTAATTAAGGATAAATTAAGAAAAAAGTGGTTTAGGGAATATCTCATGAAAGTATCCCAAAATTATTTCCTAAACCTCATACTCACTCTATCAAAATTTAATTGACTCAATAAGAGGGTTAAACCACTAATATGCCATTAATTAGGCTTAATTACACTAATATAATGATTAAGAAATGAACCAGTAATTCCCCTAATTAAGCCACCAATAAATTTCAAGAAAATTAGGGGAGGTAGGAGTCATCTCACTAATTAAGTACAAAAAGTTTAGGATTAATCAGAGAAATGATTAAAGGGTAATTAGCAAAATAACATTCCTAATAAAACCTATATTCAGAGAATTCTATTCAAAATCCATTGAAATTAATTTTAGAATATTTTATGCTCAATTATCTTTCATATGCAATTTATTTCATATTTTTTAAATTTTTTTACACTTGGATATGAATTTTAGAATATTTGGTGATTAATTAGAAATTAAATAATCCCTAATTATATTATTAATCCCATCGAGCCACGTGTGCCGCTGATGCGACATGCACTTTACACATGGAACAACTGGATTGGGTACTTAACCCATCACATCATAGCGCTGCATGGCGGCAGCACTACGCGGTCTCTCCTCAATCCTCTGATCAAGGATCGGATGGTTGAGATTAAAGCTGCGGATCTCATGGAGGAAATTATAGGTGCTACGCATTTTTATCTTGGTCGTCCATCCAAAACATGTGGATGGATGGCCAGAGATTCTATCGCTCTCATGAGCCATGCGATCATCCATGTTTGAAGCCATGATCGCTCGATTGAGCTCAGATTGGGATGAAACTCAACCCGCACCATCAACCTAGATTACATATAATGGCTAAAATTCTATGGGATTAACAGTCACTACACAAAGCTCCAAATCATAGCTAAATTAAGCTCGAAAAATGGCTAACCTCATCGAAGGTGATCACCGGGCTCGATTCCCTTGGAGAAGCTTCGTCTGGTTGAGACGAAGCTTTGTTGATGGTTTGAGCTCTTAAAATTGAGTGGATGCTTCTATGGACAAACTTCCCTTTTCCTTGACCTCGATCTTGATCAAGATGGCTCCTCCCTTACCTTAGGAACTTAGGAAAGAGCTTGGGTGAGTTCGATTGGGATCCCTGAGGGAGTGTGCAAAGGGAATTATGTTGGTTTTGAGTATGGAGTGAATTTGGTTTTTGGTTGAGCTCCCCTATTTTCACATTGTGAAAATTGAGAAGATGAAGTTTGATTTCACTCTAGGAAGCTTGAGGAGGCTAAGGAATTGCTTCTTTGACTTCCCTAGGTTCAATTGAATTCAGGAATTTTGGAATTAAATGAAATTAGGGGGAGTATATCTCCCCCTAAGGCAATCGGACGGTCGAAGCTTGCCATGCCATTTTCAATCAATTACCTTGATTTAGTGGGTTTGTTAGGCTATTTTGAATTGCATGTGGTTCAGTTTTGGCCAGGGAAGAAGTGGTGAGGTATTATGTTACTTGAATTGAGTGGAAGCATGATTCCCATGGGGCCATTTTAAAGCATGTGCTCGGTTTGGCCATTGGGCTAGGTTGGGCTGACCTAAACCCATTGGGTTGGGTGCACCACTCTCCCTAGTGTTCACTTGATCCACTAAGAGAGTGACAAGTGGTTATGAAGAGGATTTGACCAAATTCCAAGTGGAATTGGCCAAAATTTACCCTATGGCCTAGGGGTAAAATGGTCATTTGACCTTGATTTCTATTTGGGCATGTTTGGTGTGATAAGAAAATAGTTTGGCCAAGTTTCATTTAATTTGTTGTTGGTTTGATGTGATTTGGCTCATGTTGACCCATTTAGGTAAAAATGGGTCAACTTGGGTCAAGTTGACCAATTGGTCAAATTTGGTCAAACCAAGGGTTGGGTCAAGTAGCCAATTTAGGTTAGGTCTAATTATTGGGGCTTTGATCAAGTTCAACAATCATTTTGTAATGAACTTAACTCATTGGTTTCAATTAATTTTGCTTAGATCAAGTTTTGAGATATGTTGACTTTTTAGGTAAAGCTGGGTAAACTTGGGTCAAGTGGCCAATTGGGCTAGGTTATGCTCAAATGTTGACTTGGTCAAGTTTAAACATTGGTCATGAATGAACTTAGATCAATGGTTTCAATAAATTTGGCCTATGGTGGATTTTGGCTATTTTGGGTTTCATTTTGGCTAACTGTTGACTTGGTCAACCCTTAGGTTTGACTTAGTTTGATCCAGTTTGAGTGATTGATCATCTCATGATGATTGTTGATCATGATGAGAGGTTTAGGTGGACTTAGTTAAATCCAATTTGGTTAGGATTTAAATTTGGTTCATAAGGGTACTTTATGTGACTTTTGGTCAAGTGAGCCTAAGTGGGTCAAATGGCTTGGTCAAAGCTTGATTGGAGTTTGATTGAACTCACATATGGACTCATGATTGAAATATAAATCCATTTGCAAGGGATTTGAAGTCAAATGATTTTGATTCATTTGACAATTTTAAGTTCAAGAGGTAAACATGAGTTTAACTTGGGCTTGATTTTGAATTGAGTTTTGGTTAAGTGATTGAAGTTTATATTTATATTTGGATTCATGATTGAAGGATTGACTGAATTATGAAGAAAAACCAAGAGTTTGGCTTGATTTGAAATTGATTTGGCTAAGTTCAAGATTTTGACTTGAAAGGCTTAAGTTAGATTTTGAATGAATTTGGGTTTGATCTTTGGATTTGGTTTTGGTTGTTTGAATTTATATTTCATTTATATATGTGAATATAAATGAGAATATAAATAGTTTATGAGAAAATTTCAAGGATTTTATGTGATTTGAACATGACTTAGGCTAAATCCTTAAGGGAGGATAAAAGGACTTAGAAAAGATTTGGAGTTTGAGCCTGGATTTTGGATTTGATTTTTGGCTTTAGTTTGATTGATTTGAATTTATATTTCATTTATATATGTGAATATAAATGATAATATAAATGGGTTGTGAGAAAATTTTATGAATTTGAGATGGTTTGAACTAGATTTGGGCTAAGTACTTAAGAGGAAATCAAAGAACTTAGGAAATATTTCAAACTTGGAATTTCAATCATGGGCTTCAATCATGGGGTTTCCATCATGGTCTTCAATCATTTGATATTGATTTGAGTTTGGAGAAAATCAATTAATATTGATTTGGAGTTTGAGAAAATCAATTAGGATTGATTTGGAGTTTGACTTAAAGGAAGGAAGGTGAGGAATGGTTTAAGCTAAGGGTAGGAAAATTTTCCACACCCCAGGGCATGACCTATTCCATGGCTAACCCTTCTAAGTCTTTAGAGCTGGGTTGAGTGTCCACCTAATCACTAGAAGTGTCTTCACACTAAGGAACTCTTAAAGTCTAAGAGGAATCCTATGTCTAAGATGGAGGGGTTGAGAACTCATCCCAAAATGAGGTCAACATCACACAAGGACTCCCAAGGCATGATGGGTCTTCAAATATACGAGATTTTCTCCTACTCTACATGGATGAATAAAGTGGGATTTATTTAAATCAATATCTAAAGTTCCCAAGCAAGCCCCATAGTTACATCAAGGAAGGTGAGTTCCTTAAGAATACTCTCTATTAAAGTAAATTATTGTCTCCCAAGATTTCAAAGATGACTATCAATAAATTGGCTATGTTTGGAAAATCAAGTGGGATATATCAAAAATGAGAGACTTATTATTGAAGCCAAAAGGAGATGAGTAGGGGATGCTCATGATACTAGAAAACCTAGTGAGCATTCCAATCTATCCTATGATTGGGCTTTATATGTTTGAAATTAAGGAGATTTATATATATGAGTTAAAATTTTATTAGAAAATTATGACTTATAATCCCACAATACAAGATTGTGGAAATACCTAAGAGGTGAGAATTTATGCTTGTAGCCCAAAGGGAAACAACAATCTCAAATCCTAAATCTATGGAGCTTTAACGAGGGCCAAAGCATGTCCTAAATCTAAGCGAAGATGTGTATATGATTTACCTCCATAAGAGAGGGTAAACCACTTGACTGCTGGACATATAACCGCCTGGAGTGGCAGTAAGCTAACTTCTCCTACTTTTTAAAACCATGTGGTTAAGTCATATATTTTGTAAGATGATTAGGTTATTTTTATTTTGAAAGATATTAAATTTCTTAAACCCACTCCCTAAGAGACTAGAGCATGAGTTATATGAACAATGACTTAATCGATGTAAATCTTTCCAATTTTATTTGAGTTTTTTACTCTTTATTTTGAAAAAGCCTATAGGATTTTATATGTCTAAATGCATGATGAAATAGGATTATTAAATAAATAAAGAGGTTTTTCACAATAGGAGACCCTTAAAGGTTAAGTCTTCCCTATTATGCAAGTATGAAAACCCGCCTAAGAATGAAATAATATGGCATGCATGATATTAAGCATGCAACATCCAAAGGGGTTGCTAAAATTTCTTAATTACATTGATTTAATGCCTAGGATTTATGTGAGATTATGAGTTATTTAGATAATTTAGTTATGAGTTATAGTTGGTAAAATTTATTTTTTCCTAAGAGCCTAATGATCCATGCCACACATTAAATCATGATATATGATGAAACTAAGAAAGACATGCCATTATTTCTATTAATTATAAACAAAATCATCAAATAATTTATAAACATAATTTAATAACAGTCGATGCTCACCATTGTACAACCCAAAAGAAGAATGGGTGAGCTCAAGCCTTTACAACTAGATATGAATGAATAATTATAATTACAAATAAATAAATTCTATGGGGTCTTTTCTTCATATCTTTAGGTTTCCTCTTCTTTTCTTCTTTGTTTGGATTTGTTTGCTTCAAAAGACATCACGGGTCTCTAGAACAAAGCCTTTTGGCCATCGCATCCTAATCCCCCATAACACTAATCCTAACTCCTAATGCAAGATAACAAAAAAAAAAAACAAATCTAACTATACCTGCAAAATAAGTGATAGCTAAACACACCATACAACCCAAGCAGTTATATGTATAATTTGGACTTAGCCCCTACACATGGGTAACTAAGTCTACCTATCCTAATTTTAGATTGTGCTTAGGGGTTAACCTATAAAAGAGAGCATTTATATTTACTTTTAAGCACCCCTTAAACACAATCTCCTATAGAAATCTTGATTAGGCTAATCACGGCCTAACATCCATTCTACGAAGCATACACCCTAACATCTAGTCTATAATAATACATCATAAAATTAAACATGCATCAAATCATGCACGGCCCTAACATAAGGAAGAAAGTGGTGACTTAATCTAAGGTGTGTGTATTAAGGTTTGTGTGGTATGCCTTAACTAGGCTTTGTTATAATTTTCTAAGTAAGAAAGGATTTAATTTGAAGGATGGTTTTAAGTGGCTTAATTGATTTGTGAGTTTTACTTAATATTTTCTTTTGTTTCACTTCATTTACATAAGCTGCTATGAAGAGAAGAAAAGAGAGGATCACTCACTTTATCCCTACCTTAAGTCACATCTAAAGAAAATTAATTAAATGAATTCTCTTTAGTTAATGGCTTTTACATATTTTAATTAATCCTAAGTTTAAGTTTACTTTAAATAAACTTATTCAATAAGAGAGGCATCTTAAGATTAATTAGAGTTAATTACTATCACATAAAATATGTTTATTCATTTCTTTCCATCATATATAACATGCATATGATTAAGTCCTAAACATATCTATACATATAATATGTTTTTGGCACATTTAAATACAGGATGCATAAATGAGTTTGATAGAAAAAAGAGGATTCCCATTCATTAGCTAAATACACATTCAAATGTATGAAAGTTCTAAGCAAGTACTTCGCCATTATTTGACCAGGAGAATGAGGTAGGAACCTCCTTGTGTCTACTTAAAGCTGTGCACCCCCGGGTGTCCAAACTAGATATACCCGTTATTCTTAAATAAATATGAATGTATAAGAAACTATAAGAATAGAAAACCATGCAAAAGTAGAATTTAATTTAATTAATTTGTTTGTGTGAATGAATCAAAGCTTTATCCAAATTCTAATGTCAGAATGCATAAGAATGAAATCAAATGGTTACATCGCCATTATTTTGCACCAAGGGAGTAGGAACCTCCTTGTGGCTACTTAAAGTCGCATCCCCAAAATGTCCAAACTAATATACCCACTAACATTCATACTTATGCAAATCAACATATGAATGAAAGAAAGGAACTTCACTACATACACTAAGCTCATATTCACATGCACCTCCTATGTATGTATAGTTAATGTCACAACATGTATCATTATTCATTAATAAGCTTTCAAAAATACATTTGAGATTCAATGATAATAGCCACACATATTTTTAAACTTAAGCCAACACATGCAACTTGACATAAAGGAAATCATTTCACTTGATTAATTTTGAAAAGGAATGGATGCATGAATCAAGTGGCATGCAACATTTTAATATGATTGGAAAGAAATAAAGAAACACAAGCATGTAATTTCATTTAATCTAACAAATTCCTAAGGATAATCACATTAAATAATCTTATTTAAGATAAACCAAAGTTTCTTAAAGTCATTTTTGATTTCATGGTTAACTTGATTTAAGAGAAATATGTGAGAAAGAGGGGTTTGCTAATCCTAATCCCATTCCTCATATGTGTAAATTAACTTGATTTAATAAAAAAGCAATTAAATGATTTTAAGGATTGATTAAGTTAAGTATGGATTAAATTAATTAATTAACCCTTATCTATGTTACCTTAAGATAATTGATTAAATAATTATGAGATAATAAAATATGCAAAAAATTGAAAAGTAAATGCTCCTATGAAATGAGAGGGGCCTAATGCAATTACCTCATCATTTAATAACTAAGCTTAAGGAACAATTTTAATTACTTTCATAATTTTCTCACACATGTGAGCTAATCATAATTTCATAAGTTTCTTTAGGTTCTTGAACACCTAAAAGCTCTACCCAAGATGGATTAAGGAAAAATCAGATTTAATTAGATTTTCCAAATCTATTAAACCAATAATCCATTAATCCATCTCTCTAAAAAAGAAAGTTAATTATCATGAAATGAGATGGGCTTAAAGGAAAAGGTAGGAAAGGGGTCCCCTTACTTTCCATAAGCCATCTGGATTAGGCATAATTTAAAATGATTTAATTCCAATTTAGCTAATTAAGTTTCTAATTAGTTAATTAATAATTAGCACTTTAGTTGAAAAGAGAGGGAAAATTAGAGAAAGGATTAAGAGGGAGGCTCCAATCTACTTCCCAAAGTCTCCTTACTATTCAACAATGATTAGGGAGTCCAAATAATTAATTAACTGTTCATATGCTTGATCACCCTTAATGAAGTTAAGAGGGTAATTAGGTCTTAATCAATCAATTTTACTAATTAAGCATCCAATAAATTCCAAGAAAAATAGGGGAGGTAGAGGTCATTTCTCAAAATTCTCGGTTGATTATTATTTAAGGAGTAATTAAGCTAATTTAATTTCTAATTAAACCTTAATTAAGCTCTCTTTACTATTTAAAATCCATTATAGACATTTTTATTGAATTCTTCTCTAAAATATCTTTAAAACAAGCCCTTATTTATATTTTTGGATTTTTCTACAATTAATTATGAATTATAGAAGATTTAGCACACAAAAAATAGATTAATTAACTCTAATTAAAGTCCAAGCCATGTGTGCAATAATCACATTGGATGAGAAATCAGTGAGAATCAGAAATTTAATCTATCAGCCCATTCCAATCATACTAATGGATGACCAGATATTCTCCTTCGCGGATGAAATGAAATGATGTCATCTATCTTTCTCCATTCGATCCAAGCTCACCAAAGCTTGGATTGATTCCAAAATGATCTCACACCATCAAGGGAAGGAGAGGAACACATCATGGCAAGATCGATGGGAAATTACATTCACAAAAGACCAAACCAAAAAACTACATTTTGAGGAAATGACCTCGTGGAGCACAAGACCGTGGTGGATCGATGAAAGTAGCTTTGAGAGAGATGAAGCCTGAGGAGCTTGGGCCTTGATTTGGGGTAGATTTCCTTGAGACCAAGATCATGCTATTTGGCATTCTTCCTTGATCAACTCCCACTTTTGATGGCTTTGGAGCTTGGGAAATGATTCCTATTGCTTTGACTAGGTCCAAGGAAGGTGTATGCAAGTTTGATTAAAGTTTGGTGGAGGATTGATCAAATGATATTTAGAAGTAGCCTCCCTATTTCAACTTAATGTAAAACCAGAGAGAAAAAAATGGGGAGCTTCAAGCATGGGGAATGGTGAGAGACTCTCCTTCACTCTTTCGCTCAAATGAAGTTGAATTGATCAATTCCCTGGAATTAAGGGGTATATTCCCTCAATTGCTAAAGTTTATGGATGGGATTCAATTATTTTTCGTGGCCACATCAAACCCTAATTATTCCATCAGTCCACGCAGTGTCGAAGTGGGGAAGGCTTGGGAGGTGGCTCAAGGTCTAATATGAGGAGATTTTATTTCCTTTGTCCATATGGTGCTTGGTTTGCATAGGAGGTGAGTTAACTCACCTCCCCTTGGTCCATGGCAAGTCCTAGTGTGGTGGGCTAGGAAGGTTAGGAATGCTTCATTTGGAAATTGGATGGTCGCCAAGTGATGGGAGAGTGGACTTTGCAAAATGGGGAAGGAATCCAATGCAAAGAGATTGTCCAATGGCTAATCTAATCCACTTTTGGGCAAACTTTAGACCTAGGGTCAATTGGGCTTTAGCCATCAAAGTCTCATTGGTTGATTTTACTTTTAGCTTCATATGGTCAAATGGGTTCATATGAGTTCATGTTGGGTTGACCAATTGGTCAAAATTGGGTCAAAACAAGGCAGTTAGGTTTAAATGATGATTTAGAGTTTTAGTTTAAGTGGTTTCAATCAATTTAGCTTAGTTTGAAATCAAATGGGTTAAATGGGTTTGGCCAATTTGACCAAATTGGTTGTTAGGTGTTGGTTCATGTTCAATCAATCAATTGAAAATGATTGTAGTTTTGGTTTGATTTAATTTGGATTTAATTTTGATTTTGGATAATTTGATCATTTATGTCTTTGGGCTAGTTAGGTCAAGTTGACCAATTGGTCAAATTGTGCTCAATTGTGGCTTTGGTCAAGTTCAATAATTAATTTGGAATGAATTTGAGCTGGTTGCAATCAATTTGGGTTTGATTATGATTTTACCCATTTTTCTTTTTAGGCCAATCAACAAGTCAAATGACCAATTGGACTTGATTTGGCTCCATTGAGGTTGGTCATGTTCAATCATTGATCATGAGTTGGTTTGGATTAATGGTTTCAATCAATTTGGTATATGATGGGTTTTGGTAGTTTCTTTTGATTAAAGGTTGACTTGGTCAAAGGACCAAGTTGGTTTTGGTTTGACCCAATTCAAGTGATTGATCATTCTTGAGTGCTTGTTGATCATGATATGAGGTTTGGATGGCCTTGGTTCAATCCAATTTGGGTTTGATTAGAACTTAGTTCAAAAGGGTTCTTTAGGTCACTTTGGGTCATGTGGACCTAAATGAGTCAATTGGTTTGGTCTTTGCTTGATTCAAGTTTAGTTGAACTCATATATGAGCCTAGATTGAAATATAAATCCAACTACAATCAATTTGGTGTCTAATGAATTTTGGCTCGTTTGAAGTTTTCAAGTCAAAAAGGCTAACTTGGGCTTGACTTTGGTTGGCATGAATTTGGTTTTATAATTTTATTTTATGTTTATATTTGGCTAAATGATTGAAGGAATGATTGATTCATGAGAAAATCCATTGGTTTTGGCTTGAGTTGGATATGATATGGCCAACTTGAAGAAAAAGGCTTGAATTGGGTTTTGGTTTAATTTTGGATTTAATTTTGGCTATTTGAATTTATATTTCATTTATATCTAGGAATATAAATGAAGATATAAATGATTCATGGGAAATCACTTGAGTTTGGAGCGATTTGGAAGCAAATTTGACCAAGCTTAAGAGTGTAAAAAGGGCTTAAGTAGGAATTGATTTAGTTTAATTTATTTTTGGTCATTGGAGGGTGGGCTTCATTTACATTTATGAATATAAAAGAAGGAGTAATTGGTTTATAAAAAAACCAATTGATTTTGGGTTTATTTTGCTTAAGATTTGAGTAAGCTTATGGAGGTAGGTCCATAGGGCTTAAGAGGGGATTTGGCTTGGTTTGATTTAGTTTGATTTGGTTTTTGTCATTTGGGTATGGATTTTATTTATATTTATGAATATAAATGAATAAATAATTGATTTATAAAGAAATCAATTAAGTTTGGAATAATTTAGATGGATATTTGACTTTGAAAGAGAGTGGGTCATAAGACTTAAGAAGGAATTTTGGTTTGATTTGAGTTGAGGATTGAATCATTTGGAATTGGGTTTGAGTTGGGATTTGATAAATGATTGAGAGATTGAATTGATATTTGATAAAATCAATTGAATCGGGATTTATTTGAATTTGGTTAAAGCTAAGTCCATAAGATGAAATCAAAGGGCTTGGGAAGAATGTTGATCTTTGATTTGATTATGGGTTTCAAGGATTTGGTTTAGAATTTGGATTTAGATTTTGTATTTGAGTTGGATTTGATGTTTGGTTTGAGAAGTAAAGCATGGATTGGGTTTAGGCTATAGGGTAGGCAAATTTTCCTAAGTCCCTGGGACATAACTTATTCCTATGGCCAACCCTTCTAAGTCCCTAAGCTTAAGTGTTCACTTAATCGAAGTGTCTTAAGACTAAGGAGCTCTTAATTTCTACAATAGTCCTAGATCTATGATAAGGAAGTTGAGAACTCACTCCAAAAGTGAGGTCAACACTTATCCTAAATCCCATAGCACTAATCTTAATCCCTATTACAAAATTACATTTATGTAGGAAAAGTAAATCTAACTACACCTGCAAAATAGAGGTTAGCTAAACACACATACATCCTAAGAAATTATATTTATAATTTGGACTTAGTTCCCTACACATGGTAACCAAGCCTATCCTAACTTGGATTATGCTTAGCAACCTACAAGAAAAATATTTATATTTATTTTTATGATGGCCCAATAAGCACAATCCCTTACAGAAGACATGATTAAGCTAATAAAAGCTTAACATCCAATCTATGAATCATTCATTCACCTAACATCTAGTCTAAAATATTACATCATAAAATAAAACATACACCATACATACACCATTTTAACTTAGTACTAGAAGTAATGGATTAGTTTTAATGTGTGCTAAGACTTTGTGTGGTTTCACTTCAAGTGTGTTTAGTTTATTTACAAATTTTACTTTATATTTTATTTTATTTCATTTGGCTTACACTTAACATCTAGGTGTTATAAAGAGAAGAAATAGGATTATGCCCTTTGATCCCTACCTTAAGCCACTTTCTAAAGTACATTTTTTATGATTTAGTTTTCTTTAGTGAATGGCTTATTAAACATTTTTTATTAATCCTAAGTTTAGGTTCACTTTAAATAATCATATTTAACATGAAATGCATTTCAAGATTATTGCAATTGAGTTACTATCACATGACATATATCAAACCATTTCATTCCATCACATGTAACATGCATATAATTCAATCTTAAGTATGTCTAAACATACAACATGTTTTAGTGCACTTGAATGATGAATGCATAAATTTAGAGTTTATGTTCCATTTGATTGAATTATTTAATGTGTGTTAAAGCTCTATCCAATTTCTTATACAAAAATACATAGGAATGGAATTAAATGAGTACATGCATTATTAAAGAAATGAGATAATCAAATGACCTCCTTAGGACTACTTAAAGCCAATGTGTTCTGGATGTCCACTATATACCTATTTGCATTCAAACACATGTAGATTTGCACATGAACATAAGAAAGAAAGCTCCAAAATCACATGACAAATCAATTCAATGACTTAAATAATTATGGATGCATGCATTTTTTTAGTAGAAAAAAGGATTTTCATTCCTTAATTAAGTACACACATATATATATAAGGCATAAGCAAATACGTGTCGTTGTTAACCAGAGAAGTGAGTTAATCAAATGACCTCCTTGGGGCTACTTAAAGCCTCGTGTTCTAGGGATGTCCAGACTATCTACTTGTTTTCTTAAATACATACAGATGTATAGATAATTAGAAGAAAGAAAATCATGCAGGATTGTATTCTATTTGATTGAATTATTTATGTACATGAATTAAAGCTCTATCCAAATTCTAATATCAAAATACATTGGAATGAATTCAAATGGGTATGTGCCTTTGTTAACTAGTAAAGTGAGGTAATCAAAGAACCTCTGTGGGGCTACTTAAAGCATTGTATTCCCGGATGTTTAGAATATATACCGTTGTCTTTCAAACTTATGTATAATATATATATATATATATATATATATATATATATATATATATATATATATATATATATATATATATATATATATATATATATAAATTCAAGAAAGAGAGCTTCACTTTAAGTTATAAAACACATGCAAATCCTATGTGTATTCATAAATACTAATATTCTAAGTATTGTTATCAATTTATAAATATTGAAAAATAATTTTAGATTTAGTAGTGATAATAGCCACACATATAATTAATTAAGCCAACATATCCAAGCTTACTTAAATAAATTATATTTGTTTTATTTTGATTTAAAAGTTGAATGCATGAAACCAAATGGCATACAACATTTAAAGTGATTGGAAAGGAATAACTAAATATAAACACATGGTTCATTTAACCAAAATAATTCCTAAGGACAATCACATCAAATAAAATTTCTTAAATAAAATCAAAGCTTCTCATTAAATTGATTTTGGATTTGAGTTAAACCTAAAGAAGAGAATTTATCATTTGTTGTTTTAATCCCATTCTCATGTTAATAATTTTATTTAGTTTAAGGAAAGGTAATTAAATAGATTTTATAGATTGTTTAATCATTAATCAAATTAATTAATTATCCTTACCTATGTTTCTTTAATCTAATTAATCATTTAATCATGAGCCACAAATGATATGAACATGTGAGAAAAGTAAAATTGTAACGCTTCTAAGGACCTAATGCAATTCGCTTAAAATTAAAGATTAATTAAGTTAAAGAATCTAATTAAGTATTTTTATGATTTTCCCACACTTATGAGTTAATCATAATTTTCTTAGGGGTCTTTATGTTATTAAACACATAAAGATGTACCCTTAATTTGATTTTAATTATTTGATGTGATTTGCATCTCAGTTTAATTTAATTAATCCACTTAATTGATTGATGAAGCATTTAATTAATTAAAATTTCAATTATTCCTCTTGAAATGAAATGGACTTAGGAAAAGAGATTAGAAAGGGTCCTAATCACTCTCCATCATCCATTCATTATTAAGTAGTGATTAATAAGTTTTAATTCATTACTTTTATTATTTAAACCAATTTTAATTATTATAATTAAAGGGGTAATTAAGGTTTAAATGATCATTTCCCCCTAATTAATAGGCAATAAATTATAATACAATCAAGGGATGTAAGGATTACCCCATTGAATGAACATATAAAATTTGGAATTAACTGCTTAAGTAATTAGGGCTTAATTAAGCTAATTAATTTTATGATTAAACCCTAATTAAGCTTTAATTACTATTCTAAATTAATTAGAATTAATTTTAATTAATTCTCTTAATTACCATTAAAATGAGTATTATTTGTATTTTTTTATTTTTCTATAATTTATTATGATTTTTAAAGTTTCACCAACTAAATTAGATTAATTAAGCCTAATCCCATCGGCCACGCGCCATGTGGCGTATGCTTTCCATGTGGCATGGGATTGGCTACTTAAACCCATCCGACACGGCTTATGTGGTGACGTGGCAGACTGTATCCCCATCCTAAGATCTGGATGGCGGGACCCGCGGCTCTAAAGGGAGCTAAATAGGATATATCTAATGAATAATCGCATCTGCTCCAATTATGTGAAACGGATGGGATTATCACATCCGGCGATGAAAGATGGGCACCACCTTCACCCAATTCGAGCTCACCGGAGCTTGGATTGAACCCACACCTTCACAAGGAAGATTCCAAGAGATCTACCACATCATTAACATTTTCTTTAAAAAGGACCAAAAAATAAGAATCTCAGTTTAATGGAATAGAACCTCGCCGGAGCTCAAGATCGGTGACGAATCGAGGTTTGGATGAGGCAAAGCCTTATTGAGAAGATCACATAATGCATCCCCATCTATGGACCAAGCACCACCGGATCCTTGCTTGAGTTAGTCAAGGCACTGGTGGTGAGTCGGGAAAAGATTCATTTCCTCACCGGAGCTTGGTGAACGTGGTTGAAGTAGGGTTGAGTTTTGAGGAGGTTGGATGGAATGGGGTCTCTTTGGCTTTGTTTACATATCCGCAATGGGAATGCTTAGGGGACAAGGGAGGAAGCTCCGACTTGTCTTGAGAGTTACTCAGTAAGTTTAATTGCAAGGTTTAAAATAAAATGGGGAGGGTATACCCCTTATTTCTTGGATCACGAACAGGATTTGTTTGGCATTTTGTGGTCATCCGGGTAAGGGGCGAAGGGGAATCATCCTGAGGTGGCTCAGTTTGTTGAGGTGAGGTGAGAGCGCCAAGGGGATAGTGGTTGTCCTTGGGTTTTCAAAGGTTCCAATTGGGAAGGAGAGGTGAATTCACCTTCCCATGGCTCATGGCTGACCCAACCACCTTTGGGTTAAGTTAGCCAATGTCTTAGTTGCCTATGTGGTGGTCTAGGAGGCTGCCAAGTGGATAGGGAGTGGGTTTGACCATTCAAATGGGGTATTTATCCCATGTGGTGGCCCTAACCCAATGGAGTTTAGGTCAATTTGGGTTGGGTTTGAATTGGGCTGACCCGAGGTGAGCTAAGGAGGGATCATGCCAAGTTTTATTAGGTTTAGAGTTGATTTGGCTTAATTTGATTGGGTAGGTCAAATTGTGCTTGGTCAAGTTGATCAATTGATTAAATTGGGTGAAACTAAGGCTTGGGTCAAGTTCAAATGAGTATTTAGAATATTTTGGTGTAATTATTTTGGTTTAATTTGACTTAGATTTAGATTTGACCCATTTGAGTTCATATGGGTCAAATAGGTCAAGTTGACAAATTTGGCCAAATTAGCCAAATTGGCTTAGCATTGGTTCATGTTCAATTGGTCAATTAAAATGATTGAAGGCTTTGATTTCAATCAATTGTCTAAATGAGTCAATTGGGTTCAATTGGTAAAATTGGGTTCAATTGGTAAAATTGGGTTCAATTGAGGCTTTGGTCAAACTCAACAATCAACTTGGAATGAACTTGAGCTATTAGTTGTAATCAATTTGGATTAGATTTGACCAAATTTGGTCCCTTTAGGTCAAATTGGGTCAACTTGGGTCAATAGGGCTAATTAGGTTTAGTTTAGCTCAATTATTGGGCAAGTCATGTTCAAGGATTTGTCTTAGGTTGATATGAATCATTGATTTCAATTAATTTGGCTTAGTTTGATAGTTGGCTAGTTTGGTTCATCTAAGAGGATTGACTTGGTCAAATGACCAAATCGATTTGGTTTGACAAAATTAATTGCAATTGATCAACCTATGGTGATCAACAATCATTGTTGGAGATTTTGGTAGTTGATTCAATCCAATTTGGGTTGGATTGAAGTTTGGCACAAATGGGTCCTTTAGGTCTGTTTGGGTCAAGTGAGCCTAAATAGGTCAATTGAGTTGATCTTGGGATGATTTAGGATTAGTTGAGTTTGATATGTGATTTGGGATTGATTGGTGACTTTGATTATAGTTAATTTAAGTTTGGATAGTTTTGTCTCATTTGGCTATCTTGGGTCACATGGTTTGGGCTGATTTTGGCTTGGTTAATTTGATTATAGAATTTGATATGATTTGTAGAGTTGATTGAAAGATTGATTAATTTATGAGAAGATCAATTGAATTAGGATTATATTGAATTTGACTAAGTCCATGGGTTTGAATCATGGGCTTGTTGTGTTTATTTTTAGAATATGGAACACCACGCATATCTCAAGGGATACTTATCAAAGTGATCAGGTATGACATTAAGAAATGATGTACTATCTCGAGAGATAGGAATCATCACCCTACAATGGACCTAATCACCTAATAAGGACTCCTAAGGCATGATGGGTCTTCAAATGTATCAGAGATTTTTCCCCTACTTTACATGAAAAAGTAAAGCAAGATTTATATTAAGTTAGATTTGTTAAGTTTCCTATAGAGGCAAGCCTCCATAGTTAATTACATCCTAAGGAATGGGAATTCTTTAAGAATACTCGATTAAAGTAGACAATTAAAGATTTCAAGGTTAGATATCAAAGGATTACAAGTTTGGAAAATCAATCGTGATAGATCAAATGGAGAGACTTATTTTGGAAGCCAAATGAGATGTGTGGAATGCTCATTATACTGTAGTGAGCATTCCAATTTATCCTATAGTTGGGCTTTATATATTTGAATTTGAAGAGAATTATTTATTTAAGTTTAAATTTTATTAGAATGTTAGGGCTTATAATCCAACAACATAAGATTGTGAAAATAACTAAGATGTGAGGATTTATGCTTATACCGATGAAATAACTATCTATCCTAAATTGAGGGAGCTTTAGCACAAGCTAGATGGACGACCTAAATCTAAGCGAAGAGTGGACATAATAGTTTACCTCCACAAGAGAGGACAAACCGTCTAACTTCTGGACTTATAACCACCTACAGTGGTCGCCAGCTAACTCCTCTACGATTTAAATCCATGTGTTCTGATCATGTGAATTTACAAGATAGTTGGGTCATTGTTTATTTTGGAAATAGACTAAAGTCCTAAACCTACTCCTTAAGAGACTAGAGCATGAGTGGTATGAGCAATGACTTAGTCTAATGAAAATATTTTAAATTTTATTCAATTTTTGACACTTCATTTGGACAAAGGCTTGGGATTTTGATGCCTACACCTCTCCAAATCTGGGACCTGCAGGGTCCGATGAAAGTAAGTTATTGGCTAAACCAACAGGAAAGGGGTGTTTTCCAACACAAGGGATTCCCTCACATGTCAAGCATTCCCCTATCGTGCAAGGATGGAAATCCTATATTTGCAAGAGCAAAATAATATGCATGCATGATGTGAGACATACAATATTCAGCTAAGGTGTTGCTAAATCTTTTAATTATCTTATTTATATCCTAAGCTTTATGGTGAGGTTATGAGTTGTAGAAAATTTTAATTACGAGTGATTAATTGGGAAAATTTATTTTACCTTAAGAGCCTAACGATCCAAGCCACACATTAAGCATCAATTATTTAAGGAAAAAAGCATATCGTTCTAATGCACAAACTAAACATAACATCAAATATTTTATAACTATCACAAAAGAATAAGAGGTCGATGCGATTGGGTACCGTCATACAACCCAGTAAGAGAAAATGGGTAGCCGAAGTTCTACCATTATATAACACAAAAATAAAAATAAAGTTTATAAATGAATAAATGTTATGGGGATCTTCATGTCTCATTCATTTCTTCTTTTCTCCACATCTTTCCTCCCTTGATTTGGTGGGCTCCAAGGCATTACATGGAACCCCAGGACTAAGCCTTCTGGCCAATGCTCATCCTAAACCCCAATAGTATTAATCATAATTCCTAATGCAAAATTATATTAAAAATTAGAAAAGTAAATCTACACCTGCAAAATAGAGGTTAGCCAAAACACACATATAACCAAAGCAATTATATTTATAATTTAGACTTAGCACCTTGCATATGGGTAACCAAACCCACCTATCCTAACTTGGATTATGCTTAAGGGCTTAAGAAACCTATAAAAGAGAGCATTTATATTTATTATTAAGTGGCCTCTTAAGCATAATCCTAGAAAATATAATTAGCTAATCACAACCTAACATTCAGCCTATAAAACATACACTCTAACATCTAGTCTAAAATGACATCACAAAAAATAAAATATGCATCACACCATGCATCGTCCCCAACATAAATCTCAAAGTGGTGACTTAATTCTAATGTGTGAGTTAAGGCTTGTGTGTTAAATCTTGCTAGACATTAGTGTTATAATTTTCTAGGTATAAAAGGATTCAATTTAACATGAAAGGGGAATTTCACTTAAAGTGATTTAATTAATTTGTAGATTTTACTTTATGTTTTCTCTCAATTCATTTAATTTATGCTTAGCAACTAAGTGTTATAAAGAGAAGAAAATAAGGTTATCCTCTTTAATCCCTACCTTAAGCCACTTTCTAAAGTATATTAATTTGATTTAGTTCTCTTTAGTGAATAGCTTATTACATATTTTAAATTCATCCCAAGTTTAGGTTTACTTTAAATGACCCTATCCAATGTGAAAGACTTCTTAAGACTAATCTAATTGAATTACTATCACATGATATATGTTAAATCATTCCTTTCATCACATATAATATATACATGAATTTAATCCTAAGTATATCTATACATACAAAACATTTTAGCACACTTAAATGGTGAATGTATATGTGTATTTGAAGTATACCTTTTTTTATTTGATTGAATTTTTTAATAATGTTAATTTAAAGCTCTATCCAAATTCTTAAATAAAATTATATAGGGATGAAATTAAACAAGTACATGTCATTGTTAACCAGGAAAGTGAGGTAATCAAATGACTTCCTTGGGGCTAGCTAAAGCCTCGTATTCTTGGGATGTCCAAACTATATACCCATTTGCATTCAAACATATGTAGATTTATATACATGAATATAGGAAAGAAAGCCTCAAATCATATGAATAACTAATTCAATTACTTAGTCAATTGTGAATGCATGCATTTTTTTTTTAGTAAAGAGAGATTTTCATCCTTGACCACTCATACATACACATGTAACAAAAAATGAGCAAGTACATGCTTTTGTTAACCAGGGAAGTGAGGTAATCAAATGACCTCCTTGGGGCTAGCTAAAATCTCGTATTCCCAGGATGTCCAGACTATATACTTTGTTATCTCACTACATATGAATGTATATGTAAATAAGAGGAAGAAAATCATGCAAAAATTAAATTTCTATTTTATTAAAGCATTTATGTATATGAATTAAAGTTTTATCCAATTTCTACATAATGAATTCAAATAAGTGCATTTTGTTATTAACTATGGAAGTGAGGTAATCAAATGACTTACTTGGGGTTAACTAAAGCCTCGTATTCTCACGGATGTTCAGAGTATACTTATTAGCATTCAAATATATATAAAACTACATATGAATTGAGAAAAAGAAAGCTTTACTTCATATATTTAAGCTATAAGCACATGCGAACCTATATGTATTCATAACTACTATCACTCTAATCATTGTAGTTGATTTATAAACTTTGAAAAGTGAATTTATTAGTGTTAATAGTCACACATATTATAAATTAATCCAACACATGCAAGCTTACATAAAGGAAGATAAACCAATTGATTTAATTAATTTTGAAAAAAATGAATGCATGATTTTAAATGACATACAACATTTAACATGATTGGAAATGAATAAATAAATATAAACATATGATTTAATTTAATTTAATTAATTCCTAAGGATAATCATATCAAATAAGACTATTTAAAGTAAATCATAACTTTCTTAATGCCATTTTTTAATTTCATTTTTTGATTTGATTTAAGGATGTTAGAAAAGGTTTGCTGGTCCTAATCCATTCCCTTGTTTGTCAATTCATTTGGTTTAATGAAATGTGATTAAGTTGACTTTATGAGTTAATTAAGTTGTAATATGCATTAAATCCATTAATTAACCCTTTCCTATGTTACCTTAACATAACTACCCAAATAATTATGATCCAACATGATATGCACATGCATTGAAAAAAAAATTTACAATGATCCTAAGAAAGGAAAGGGGCCTAATACAATTGGCTCATAATTAATGGTTAATTACACAAAAGAACTTAATTAAATACTCTTATAATTTTCCCACACATGTGGGCTAATTATAATTTCCTTAGGATTTCCTTAGGTTGTTGAACACCTAAGGGTATAACCAAGACTTAATTAATTAAAGTCTAACATGTAATAATTTAATTTAATCAATTAAATAATTTAAGTAATTAATTAAGCCTTAATTAGTTTGATTAATGGAATGAACCTAGGGAAATGGGCTGGGAAGCTTCAATCTTATCCCATAGGTTTATTCACAGTTAAGTAACAATTAACCACTTAATTAATTTATTTATTATTGTTCATGGGATTAATTAATTAATTATTAATTAACATAATAGAGTAATTAGAGCTTAATTAGTTAATTTCCATAATTAATTAAGCAATAAGTCCCAAGAAAATTATGGGAGACAGAGGTCATCCCATTGAATTAACTCATAAAATTTGGGATTAATTACTTAAGTAATTAAAGAGTAATTAATTATTAATTTTATAATTAAGCTACTTTTAAAATTAATTAAGAATATTTTTATAAATTCTCTATGAAATACCTTTAAAATGAGTATTTATTTATATTTTCCTAATTTTTCTATAATTAGTTATGATTTTAAAAAATTTAGCCATTAAAACACATTAATAAAGCCTAATTAACCTTTAATCTCATCAACGTCACATGGCGTGCTGATGCAGCTCACTTTCCACATGGCACCACGGGATTGGTTATTAAAAATAATCCTAGTCAGTGCTTATGTGGTGTTGGCGAGATGCGCTTTCACATGGACCATCTGATCTAAGATCAGATGGCCATAATTAATCCCATAATGTAAAGAGATTAAAATCAAATTAATCTAATTGATCTAATCACAACCATCTATTTTGATCACATAGAATGGATAGTGCGTGATCCGTCTCCTACCATGCGAGGAGAGACAAACACCTTCCATCGTTCTTCGCTCAATTCGAGCTCACCCGAGCTCGGATCGATCTCAAATCAATCCCACACCATCCACAAAGCAAGGCGAGAAGATCTAACAGTGGAGATCTCATGGTGTGCAACTTTTCTTCACAAAAGACCAACTATGTTTAGCTAAGGATGCTTTTTTTGAGGAATTACCACCGAGCTTAAGATTGATGGAAATCTCGATTGAGGAAGCTTCTTCTAGTAGAGATAAAGCCTGCTAATCAACACAAGCTCCAATTTGAGGTGAATAGCTCAAAGACCAATACCCAAAGCTTTGGAGGGTGGCGGTGAAATCCACCCTCAGTGGTTGGGAAGATTGCGGGATGATTCATTATTGTTCGATTAGCTCCAAAGATGGTGTGTGCAAAATTAATTGCACTTTAGTTGAGCCTTGAGAAAATTGGAATGAAAGGAAGGTTGCCCTATTTCGGGATGGATGGGGATGGTATTTTGGGAGCTCGGGAAGCCTTAGGAACTCTAGGAAGAGGCTTTGGAGGCTCGTCTTAGGGTTCTCTAGCTCTGAGCAAGTGCAAGCGTGTGTTTTGAGTTGGAATGAATGGGGGGTATACCCCTCCTTCTCTTGATCGAACGGCCATGGTTGATTTGGAATTTTATGATTGTCGTGCTACCTCAGGGAGTTATAGATGGCATGAGGATGAGGTGGGTCATTTTGAGTGGCCAAGGCTTGGGAGGTGGCTACTGAGGGAGTGGGTGTCAAGCTTTTCAAATGCACCAAGTGAGGTACTTTCACCTTCCCATGAGTCATGACCCAACCACCCTTGGGTTGGTAGTGTCCTAGGAGTCTAAGTGGACCAATGGGAGAGTTTCAAGTGCCAAATGGAAATGACCACTTACATGGGTACTTTATCTTATGTGATGCCCCCTCAAAGCGGGATGGTCATTTGACATGAGGATTTGTGGATTTAAATGATGAGCTAAAAATGGGTTGGGTCAAATTTTAGTCATTTGGGTAAATTCAAATTTGAATAATTTCATATAGGATCAAGTTTAGATCATTTAGATGCATTGTCATTTTGAGTGAATTTGATTTATATTTGGTTTTGGTTCATTTGAGCTCATTTGGGTCAAATGGGGTCAAGTTGACCAATTTGACCAATTAGCCAAATTGGCTTGGGTTATGGCTTGGTTTGGGTTTGGTTGATCATTTGGAATATGTTGTAAGCTTTGGCTGAGTTTAATTTGGATTTGATTGGGTTTTATGTTGGTTAAATCCTTTAGGTCAAGTTGGGTTCAATAGGTCATTTGGGTCTAGTGGATTAATTGAGGCTTTGGTCAAGTTCAACAATCAATTTAGAATGAACCTGGGCCATTGGTTGTAATCAATTTGATTTAGATTTTAGTTTGACCCAATTTATCCTTGTAGGTCAATTTAGTTTAGATTTGGTTTTGATTCATTTGAGCTCATTTGGGTCAAATGGGGTCAAGTTGACCAATTTGACCAATTGATTAAATTGGCTTGGGTCATGGCTTGGTTTGGGTTTGGTTAATCATTTGGAATATGTTGTAACCTTTGGTTGAGTCTAATTTGGATTTGATTAGGTTTTACATTTGTTTGATCCTTTAGGTCAAGTTGGGCTCAATGGATCATTTGGGTCTAGTTGGTCAATTAAGTTCAATTGAGGCTTTGGTCAAGTTCAACAATCAATTTAGAATGAACTTAAGCCATTGGTTGTAATAAATTTGATTTAGATTTTGGTTTGACCTAATTTATCCTTTTAGGTCAAATTGGGTCAACTTAGGTCAAGAGGGCTAATTGGGTTTGGTTTGGCTCAATTGAAGGTCAAGTCATGTTCAAATATTAATTTTGGGTTTGTATAAGTCATTGGTTTCAATGGATTTGGTTTAGTTTGCAATTTGGCTAGTTTGAGTTCACATGGGTTAAGAGTATGAGCGTGGTCAAGCTAGGTGTACTTGGTTTGACCTAATTTATGATAATTCATCAACCTAGAGTGATCAACAATCATGATATGAAATTTGGATTGGCTTAATTCACTTTGATTTAGATTGAATTGAATTTGGTTCAAATAGATCAAATTGGTCACTTTATGTCAAGTGAACTATTGAGTTTAGTTGAAATTTTGGGTTGATTTGAGTTTAGTTGATTTTATATGTGAGCTTAGGATTAATATATAAATTCAACTATAATTAATTTGGGTTCAAATGAGTTTTGGCTCATTTCAAAATTTCAAGTCAAAAGGGCTAGGTTAGGTTTTATATATTTCATTATATTTAGAAAGGTGATTGATGGGATGATTGGTTTGAGAAAATCAATTGATTTTGGCTGATTTGGATGAGATTTTGGCTAAGTCTATGGAGTTAGCTTAAGGGTTTTAAGGAAGATTTTGATTTAGTTTAATTTAGTTTTGATGATTTAAATATATATTTCATTTATATTTTTGAAGATGATTGAAGATATGATTGATTCATGGGAAAATTAATTGAGTTTGGATCAATTTGAAGGCAAATTTGGCTAAGCTCTTGAAGATGGGTCATAGGGCTTAGATTTGGATATTGATTTAATTTAATTTAATTTTGATCATTTGAATGTAGTTTTGATTTATATTTAGAAAGGTGATTGAACATATAAATTCATTGAGAAAATCAATTTATTTTGGATTTATTTGAATTTGGCTAAGGCTAAGTCCATAACATAAAATCATAGGGCTTAGGTTGATTTTGAGTTTGGATTTAATCATGAGCTACAATCATTTGGCTTTGGATTTGGATTGGGTATTTGAATTGAATTTGAGATTTGGTTTGAGAAGGTGAACTTGGGTTGGATTTAGGCTAAGAGTAAATGAGTCTCCTTAATCCCAAAGGCATAGCCTAATCTATGATTAACCCTTCTAAGTCTCTAGGCTTAGGTTAAGTGTTTGCCTAATTATTAGAAGTGTCTTATGACTAAGGAAGTCTTAGTGTCTAGAAGACTCTAGGTCTAGAAAGAGGAGAAAGAGAACTCCTTGCAAAGTGAGGTCAATAGAACTTAAGGTGGATGGTTTTGAGTTTGGTTGATTGGCTTTGATTACAGGTTTAGGTGTGGTTTGAAATGATGATTAAAGAGTTGATTATGAGAAAATAAATTGAGCTTAGATTGAATTGAAAGGACTTGGCTAAGTCCATAGGTTTAAATCATGGTTTAGGATAGGTTTTATTTTGGTTTTGGATTTGGAAATTGGTTTGAGTATTGGAATCCAATTGAATAAAGATTCAATTAGATTTGGTTAGATGGTTTTGAGGTTTAAATTTGGTTAAAGAGATAAGCATAGATTTGGTTGGCTATAGGTTAGGTAAGTTCCCTAAATCAAGAGATGGCATAATCCCTAATCCTTCTAAGTCTCTAAAGCTTAGATCAAGTGTTCACTTAGTCACTGGTCTCTTAGAACTAAGGAGCTCTTAGTGTCTAGAAGAGTCCTAGATCTATGATGGGAAGATTGGATCCTCACTCCAAAAGTGAGGTCAACAATGCCTAAAATTAAAAAAATTGGTGGTGTAACATCTTAGCAATGCTAGATTTTTTACATGTTCAGTGCAAGAAACTCTTCTCCCTTATTCTGTATCTAAGATCAACTAAGGAAGAGTTTTGTTTTATGATGGAACTAAGTTCAATAATGGAACATGTTGCAAGGTGTGGAGACTTGGTGCTAAAGGGATGGCATTGCGGCTCTACTGAAAGTGCAAGAGACCCAAGAGCATGGCACCTCGATGCAGCGTAGTCCACACTGCAGTGCCATAGGTCAGAGCCATATGACTATATTTTCTGATAGCTTAGTGCCTCGGCACTAGAATTTTAGCACCACGATGTTGTGAGTCAAAAATACATAGTTTGGAGAGAAGTTCATATGGAATTTAGCAAATTTTTAATAAAATTTTGGGCAGGGTAACATTTTAGTAGTGTTAAGTTCTCGTATCTCTGCTTCATCTCCCTTGTCCAGGATCTAAGATCAACTAGGGAGGTTACTTTTCTTCTCACACTAGAACTAAGTTCAACAATGAAGGTTCTTTTATAAAAACTTAAGCAGAGAGAGAAAAGCTAAGTAAAAGAATGCAAGAAAACATAATTACAATGAATCTTTCACCTTTAGTAGGCGAGGAATGACTTTCATAAGGCAAGAGTCGATCTTGCAGCAAACACAGGTTCCCGAAAGCAAGAACCACTAGAAAAATTAGAGAGAATAGTAAAAGTGGAGAGGGAAGTGGAAGAAGGAGAGGGGGAAGTAATTTTTTCCCATTTTATAGAGTTATTTCCACTAATGGGGCAGTTTTATGTTCCATAATCGTTTCCCCCCACACCCCTAGGTGGTTAGAAGTCATAGGGAGGGAACAATAGTTCTTTCTTGCTTAATTAAATTGCATATCATGGTCACAAAGACCTGACACTATCATGGCGAGGCAAACCATCAACTCGCCAACTAACCTTATAGATATATTTATGGAAGGACTATTTTAGCGCCATAGCGCTATAGCCAAATAATTTATTATTTGCATTTTTTTTTTGACACCAACAGCTATCTCGTCCAAAGCCATTTTCATTGAGGTAGCATTATTTCTCTGACCTCCACTAAATGGTTGTGCAATTATACTAATATTTACATAATAAGCAATCTACATTCAAAGATAATTTCTGATATTAATATAATCAACTTTATTTAATAAATTTAATTTACAAAAATAATATACATACTATGACTCTTTCATCAAGAGAGTGAGAATAGCATGTGTCTAAAGGATTTTTCAAAGCCTTCAAAAGGTATAGATTTGTACCAACGTAAGTATCTACGGAGCTCTACTCAATCGTCACCGTGATAGGTAATAAGATTTATAAAATATCTCATATATTCCACTAAATTACTTAACGTGATATTGTATCCAATCTATGTCCGCTCTTCCACGGTCCTTTACTCGCTCAAAAGATCTTAGAAATATTTGTATATCTATAGATTGAATACCTTCAAATTAACACATAACCCTATCTAGGATGTGTCATTCGACATGTTTCCAACTAATAAGTGGAACACATGCTATCCATATCTCAAAGCCATCCAAATAGATTTGCGAAAGCTAAACCGTTAGCTCTAGAGAGTACGGCTCCCATATCACCTATAATTCTTATTAGATTAGACCACATCAATAACAAACTAATTACAATAATGATCTAATGTACCTGGCTCTACTATATCCCATCAATTTCATTTCTATAAATAATTATATTTCCAATAGGCATCTCTCAAACACTTCTCACATTCTATTTGTAATGATAAATGTTATGTTAAATAAACTTATTGATAGTTATACAAGATTACAATTACATGCAAGTATTATGAATAAAAAAATTGGATTTCTAAGCGGCTTGCCCAAAATGTCCCTTGGAAAAAGGACATGAAGTGTTGTCCTACCAGTATGCAATCTCTCCAGACAATGCTTGAAGGAGATGTAGACAACCTGCTATAGTGCACAAGAACAGACCTGTTAATTGAATACTGCACAAATCTATCCAACTCCTCAAGTAATTGTAAGTAGTGAAGATGTATATGAGAACTAAAAGTATCGGAGAAAACAATCAATCATGTACAAAATGTAAACCCATACATGTCTAATTAGAACTTCATAATGGTAAATCATTATAAGAATCATATTGGAATGGCCATCATAACCATCTCAATGGTATAATTAAATTAGCCTATGAATGACCTATTCAAAAATTAGAAATATTGTTTTTTCATATGGGTTTTGATACAAAACTTCTTCTTTTGGGTGACTCTAATAACTCATCACATTCGTGCCAAGTTTCCCATCTCGACTAAGACCAACTATGATAGGCATGACTAGTGTTAGCCCATCTATCTTAACACCAAAGATGATTTGTACATCTTCTAGGGTGATAGGCATCTCTCTTGTAGATAGGTGAAGCGCATTCATCTGCGAGGGACTATCGATCTACTAATGATGTAATGAGATGATGGTCAAGTTTAATAAACTACAAGTGTCTAATATTTTACAGACATCTAGCTCCAAGGCTTGTATGAGTCATGGACAATTCACAACTTACTCCCATCCTAAGATGACTAGTTTCTTCAAATGTAGTACTCTACAAAATAGATGCAAAAAATACGGTAACACTTTGTTTAGATAATAAAATATAACACCCTAGTTAACAAATGTAAAATACCTAATCTAGATGTCTTGCTTTATGTGATATGTGTAATGCCACAACACTAGATGGTAAGTACTCAAGAATAGACAATGAGGTACATTCATCTATCATTCCACCCCGTCACCTACTCTTACTCTAATCACCTCAAGCTATGCACTCAACCATACCTCAAGGACTTATAGCATCATTTGAGTAATAAAAGTTCTCAATTCCTAAAATAATTTAGTTCACTTGAAAATATTTAACATTACCCAATATTTTAAATGATCCATATTATTAATTCAAAGAAAATAGAAAGTGATGCATTAGACAAATAGTATATAAAGTTGAAGGAACTTTCGGTGAGAAAGTGGGAACAATGTCCACTTATGTCACAACTCTCTCCTTAGGTAGTTTAGGCCCTTTGACAAAGTTTGGTTTAGCTTCAAAATCGTATATAATGCATAAAATTTATACTACTATTTAATGACATGTGCAAATATAATAAATAGTTTTAATAAATATGGATTAAAATAATTACCTCAACAACAACAACAACGACAATTAAGATAACAAAGTTGCTTACAAAGTTAAGTCATAGAAGCTTTCAAAATCATAATTTCTAATAACATTTTAGAAATATATACATTACAATTTTCTTAGAATGTTGCTTGCTTGTGTCTCCAACAATGGTATCTTTTAGTCATGACCATGAACAACTCTATATGAAAATTTATATTTGTTATGTTAGAAAAAATATTATTTAGACTAGCTAGAACTTTGCATTAATACTATATGGCATACCTTCTATTACATGGGTTATGTTGTCATGTTGCACTATTATGTCCAACAATTTCATAGATTTCCACGAATTACTCTGTTCTACTTTCATTCATAATATTTCTATATCTACTGTGTGTGGTGACACGTCCTCTAAAAGTTGGTGCAATAAGTGGTTTAATATCATGTGTAATATCGTATGGTGGCCAAATTTGCTTCTCTCGTAATAACATAAAAGAAAGCTTTATATGTATGTTTGTAATTCTCTAGTGTAAAGAATCTTGAAGCGAGAATATGAATAATCTAGATGTTTGACCGAATACAACAATTGCATGGGCACATGGCATATGATATAAGCGGCCTACCATATGTACACAAGCAAATTTCTGATCAACATATATCAACTTTAAATGCTCTTGATGACATATCAAAAACTTGATATTCATGTGGGTTAATGCGATATCATGCATCTCTCTCGCTTTTTGTATTCGATTTAACATAGGATGTGAAAGATGATTCATTGCTTGCAAACCGATCACAATATTTTAATGTATATTGAACAAAACTATTAGATTATAATATATCGCTAAGATTAACCCTTGGTAATCCACGATCATGTTTAAAGACCCCATTAAAACACTTAGATGCATTTTTGCTAAAGATCCATACTTAAACTTGCTATTATGACATAATACCCACTTTGTAAAGTTGCATTTAATTAACCACCGGCGTGTTGTTTTAACATTTTTAATGTTGTTTATGCATCTATTAAATGTTGCAAAATCATCACGTATTTTAGCCTAATACATTTTATCACAGCATTCCACATCGTATTCCCATCCATGAGTGCTTTCTTAAAGTTTTCACATAGGTGGCGTAGACAATTTCTATGTGCTACATGGGAAGATCTCAATAATCTTAAAAAAGACATGAATGTCTTGGAAATAATACATAAATTCATGAGTATGAATGGGTTTTACTAGATCTTGTAACATCCTAAGAAACCAAGTCCATGACTTATTTAACTGAAACTCAACAATAGCAAATAATAAAGGGAAGAGCCTATTATTGGCATCGATTCTAATAGCAACTAATAGAGGGTCTCAATATTTACTCAACAAGAAAGTCCCATCCAAACTTAGGATAAGTCTGCAAAACATCCACCTATAAATGCTATGCCCAGAGCACCAAAAATACTAACAAAGAAATTACTAGCATTTGACTCAATTCTATAGAAGGAATCGGGTATCACATTATAAATAACCTCCATCAATCGAAATGATGAATACCACTCTTCATAGCTTCTAAACATAGTATGTATTTACATCTTGCATCTTCCCAAGTTTTCATATAGGAGGCTTTAATATTGAATTTGGACTCTATGCTTCCAATGATTTTCTTAGGCTTTATGTCAAGTTTTGTGGATTAAAGATGTGATATGATTACAAACAAACTTTAATGTACATTTATGGTGACTATTATTTTGGTGGGGTGCAAATATAATATTGATTGATATATTTAAAATACTGCTTCACCCAACATTTTCATACTCAAAGCATTCAAACAACATAAATAGAGTCATAGGAATGTCATGTATAAGCACTCGACGATAATCTCTTATTCTATTGATATTTCATATTACTGATAGATCAAGTACTAAGCATACATTGTAAGTCGATTTAATGATGAAGATCATACCTACGATAATGTCATCTAGATTAAACTCATTGATATTAATAAATGTGTGGTAAGCCAAGCCATTGCATCAAATGTGTCCCATTCCTCCATCATTTTAACGCTTCAATGTACTCATTATTTGAAATCATTGATGTGTGAATCTCATTATTCACTATTGCATGTTGTTGTAGAAACTTATGATTAGGTATTTCAACATCATTGTTGAAGGATGAGAGATGCTCATTTGTATCTCTCTTAGAATTAGTTGAATTATCACTTGATTCACTATCCATTATCTCATAATCATATTCTCATCTTCTAAATGCATATTGGTGATCCTTCATCTTCTACTTCAACACTTTGTCTAATATATGGTTCAAATAAATGGAGTGGGAGAATATCTGAAGTATTTGGTGCTTTAATGTAGTTGGGTTGAATATCTTGGAAGCAATACGGGTAGGTGGAGTAGATTTCCAAGTGTACCTAATTTAATATTAGATGGTGGAAGAGTATTTAAGTTACTATTTAAAATAAAAAATTTGAGTGTATGTTAACTAAAAATTTCACATCATGACATCGCTATTAGTACATTCAGGTTGAATTTGTCTAGAATTATTGTGAGTGTGTTGTTCTTCAACTTCAACATAAACAACTATAGCTAGTTTTTTTTTATTTTCTCCAACAAAAGGCACAACTCATTCATCTTTGATACTTGTTGTGATATAACCACTTGTTGTGTTCCGGAGAGGTAGAGTAAAACTTCACATCTTAGCTTTGTTGAAAATCTAGCACACATGATAGTTGAAAAGAGAATAAGAAACTCAAAAATTTACATGAAAAATCTAGAAGAGGGGAAAACTACTAGGCCTAGTCTAGTTGAAATGTTTCCACTATTTATGTGTTGAGTTACAAAGTTTTAACTTTCCCTATTATGACAATACAAGACATTAATTGAGAAATCAAGAAGATAAGAGATCTAGATTTAGTATATAATAGAAGTTGCTGATGGTTGTCCAAGGTGATCGACTAGTAGGTGGTGTTGATGGTGCTTATGATGACGACATTTCAAGCTTCTTGCTTCTCTATAGTTCTCTCCTAGCTTTCAATAAGAGTTCTCATCTAGCTTTCTCCTCCTTCATGACAAGAATGGGATCCTACTTAAGATTTTGAAAGGGTCATTTTAGTAAGTATCTAAATTAAAGTACTCCATCAAACAGATCATTATCGATTCCCTTGATCACTTATATTTTTTATGATTTAACCATTCAAATGACCTCCAATTTGAATGATCTTATGCTCATTAGATTTGTCTCATCGAGCTACTCAATTTGACCATATGCCTACTAAATTTGAAGGTCATTTGACCATTCAATTAATTTTTCAAAATTTTCATGTATCTTGATTTGAGCTTGATTTGAGCTCATTTAGACTTATTGACCCATTCTTAGTATCAATAGGCTTGTCTCAATGAGACATTCAATTTGATTACATATATGTATTGCCTTTGAGATTAGTGTTTGACTTAATAAATTTGATGTGATATATCTTTTGGCCACCTATTTTTGGGCCAAATCAAATCTAGTCATACAAAAATTTAATAAATCCATATGAAATGACAACTTTAAAATGTATTATTATTATTGCTAGAAAACCGCCGGTAGAGTAAAAGTTTACATTAGCTTCTTTGGGGAGTAAAGTTTATATAGCTTCTTTGGGAATCACAGTGTTAAAGTGAACAAACTCAGGAATTTTACGTGAAAAACCTCAAAAAGGGGAAAAAACCAGGCTTGATAAAAGCTTTCACTATGTATCGGTTTGAGTACAAGATCTTCCGATCGAGATTACATTGTATATAAAATGGATGATGATGTTGACAATAAAGTTTGTGATGACCTTGGCGACAAAGTTGGCCGATGTTGATGATGTTGACGCGATGGCGATAGTGGTCGGTGATGATGGCCGGCAAATTGACGGCGTGAGATGATATGGTGGTGATGGCGGCGGTGGTTGACAATCGTCGAGTGGTAGCGATTGCTTGGAGGATCTTTCTCCCCTCTCTCTTGGCCTCCCTTCTTCAGCCTCATATGTGAGGAATGAGGGCTATTTATAGGTGGAGTGGCGTCACTTTAAATACATGCAAAATCACCACTCTCTCCGGATGGTTCATGATGATTCCCTTGATCATATGATGTATTTTGTGCATTTGAATGCTCAAATGAAATTGATCTTTGGCTTGTTAGAAGGCGAACTTGGAGGCGGCTCGATTTGACTATAAACACTTCATTGAGAGCTATTTTGGGGATTTGCGATCCCAAAGTTTTCAAGGATGAAGTGAGTCAAATCACATTCAACAAAGATCTTATTCGACTTCATGAACATTCAATATAAATACATCATATGATGAAATCATGTCCGTCGTTATGCATGTATTCAGGCATCTCCATCTCTCATATTCTCAGGAAAAGGCCGGAGAGAGAACTCAAAAACATTGTCGATATAATAAATCCACCACTATCGAATTTCGATCATCGCACATAAAGATCTCATCGGCGTCAATAAATTTATCAACATAGTCACTTTAATTGTATCGTCGTCATTCTCGTATCTCTTCAAATCACAATAATGAAAAAACATTTTTTCCCTTTTTCAAATTCTTTAAACTATTGATGTGATAACACTCTGGTTTTCTAGCATAATATTCTTATTTACCATTTGTTGTGTTTCTTACACAAATATAATTGCATTATCAAATATATATATTCTAATGTGTATGTTATATGTATTTCAATAATTTATATTTTGTAATTTGAGGTAAAAATTAGTCTTAGATCTTGAATATATTATTAAATTTAAAAACTTTAAGTATCATAATATTTGAATATGAATTATTTTACTATATTAGAATTTTATGTTGATTGATGGGTAAGTTATATGATTGAATTTACAACTTTAGTAATATGTAATAACAATTCATATATTAAAATTGATATATTTATTTATTTATTTATTTGTTGGAAGTAGCAATGTCCAAAATGGGGCAACAATTATTATATTATAATATATATGTTATATATTGAATAATTTTATCATGCCTCCCCACTAATTGATTAATTCATTTATACATTATTATTATTATTTATTTATTTGAATTTTTCTCATCTTTTTTATCAAATATGTGAGGGGAGGTAAGTGTCCGCTTTTTATTATATATGTATTTTTAATATTTTTTTAAATTAAGAAGATGATGAGTTTTTTTTAAGAAGATGAAGAGCTATTTTTTACTTGTAGAATTAAAAAAAAAATTAAATAGAATTCAATGAGGATTCCCTTTTTTATAAGAAATATGAAGGCTTTAAATTTTATTTTCTTCTCTCCTCTTTTTTTTTTCTTTTTTTTTAAGAAGATGAAGAGTGTTTCCCCTTTTTTTTTCCTTTTTTTCCTTTTTTAAGAAGATGGATAGGTTTTCCTCTTCTTCTTCTTTTTATTTAAAGAATATGAAGAGTTTTTAAATTAATTTTAATTATTTTTAAAGAATTTGAAAAGTCGACTTTTCAAGTACAAATACCCCTAAGGGGATGAGAAAATCACACCTCCTCCTTTTTCTCCTAGCCTCCACTAACTTATATATTATACCCCATTATAGGCTCTAATTCTCCTTTGTCTCAGCTGGTCTAGTTGGACAAGCATCCCAAATTTAGGCCCCAGTGTGCTTCCGAGTTCTACTTTTTCTTCAAGTCTAGGTTTCCTTCCTTGTATAATAGTGACCCCACCCCACGGGCTTGGGTTCTCTTCAATATCGAGGTTTAAAACTAACATAGTTATGATACGTGTATCCAAAATTCAAGCTCATGTGTAAGTCAAAGCACTTTTAATTTTTCTTCAAACTCTAATTTTGTCCAATTACACATAGCAGTTGCTTTCGACCTCCCTCATAGACTCTAGTTCTCCTTGATCTCAAGGTTTGAAACTGAGCTGGTTAGATAGCATGTATCATGAACTCAGGCTCTAGTGTGAATCCAGAGTTTTCTTGAATAGATTATGATGTATACATATCTTCTAAGGCTTTTTTGCCTTAATAGATTTTCTATGTACTTATATATTTTGAAGCTTTCACATTCTGATTTTTTTAATATACATATACTTTTTGAGGCTTTAAACTTTTTATATTTTTGATGTAATTATACCTTAAGGTTTTGCCTTCTAAGATTTTTAATGTACCTTACCTTTTGGCTTTTTTTAGTTTAATCACTTCCTCATTGCCTTGGGGAAAATTCATGAGATTTTTGACTTATCCAAAGTTATTTGTCATAATGTTACTCAGTGAAATTAACTTGTGTGAAAGAGATCAGAAGTTTTAATTGTTATCCGGCTATTTGTAGTTACTCAGTGATATTTAACTTGTGTGGAAGAGGTCAAAAGTTTTAACTTTCATCCAAGATTATTTTATCAGATTGTTACTCGATGACATTAATCTATGTATAATATGTCAAAAGTTTTTATTCTTTTGAATTTTTTTGTCAAAGTGTTTTCGATAATGTTAACATGTATAGAAGATATTAACTCAAGACATCAATTTGAGTTGCTTTTTGATTTTTGCCTTATTTTTTCATGAGTATGATGAAAAGGTTGAGCATTATAATCATTATTTGCCAAGATATCATCTTTTCAATGTTGAAATTACTCCTCAATCTTGACATGCTTCTCGAATTGGTAATCAAGTAGATGTCCATAATATTTATGTTGGTGATCTTTTGAGATTAAGGGTTGCCCCTCAACTTCCAAAATAAACTAAAAAAATAATGTTTTCTTTATTCATCA